>JXOV01020696.1:527-33668 GCA_001014945.1 Clogmia albipunctata
ATTTGTTTGGTTGACAAGACACAATACATGTACGCGAATTGAATTATATTTAATTTTTACTAGATAAACATATATTGAACAATTATTATTTAATAAATGCACCTTTCCAAGCACATATGAATGTATAAACATATTTACATACTCGTACATATTTAAAAATCTTTACCTACAGATCAAATCCTAGCTTTTATTGACCAATCGCTTAAAAGGACGAATCCGTCAATTGGGCCAAATTATTCCGGTCCCAGAGTGGCTCTAATAAGCGGCGTCCACTGTAGAACAACAAAGTATCTCGTGATTCAAACCAGAACTTGAGGATCGCTTGCTGAATAAATACTTCATGTTATATCTGACGATTTGGGTTTTATTACCATAGACCAACATTGCAATAGAACCCTATTTTTCATCTGTTTTTAAATAAATCTTGTTAAAATCTGTACTTTCATATAATGGAGATATTTTAACGTACATATGTGTATATTATTGTTAATTTGGAACACATCTGCAATGTTTTTAACATTTATTAAAAAGAAATGAAAATTCAGTTGATATTTAAGAATTGGTGTTTTACGATAATATTATAAGCATATCTCTTATTTTAAATTTAGTCACCCATTTGACCATTTAAAAACCACGAATGATTTTTATCAGTTTTTGATTATAAAATTGATTATACAACTGATTAAGTAACACTGAGTTGAAAACAAAGTTACAAAATTAAGCAAATAATAATTCGCATCATGATAAGACTAGTTTTTTTCTATAGAGATTTAATTCTTCTCGCTTTTAGCATAAATTGATCTTGCCAAATTGTTGCGTTGTTTTGATGATTCCCTTTGTTATTTTCTCGCAACAAAACAAAAATGAATTAATCCAAACATCCCATTTAGATTGAACCTGCTGATGACTCTGAGATCTCGCGCGCATAAATTTAGATTAATTGGGCGCGCATAGAAGTGCATTAACCGCCCTCTGGACTGTCCAGCTGAGATAACGTCCATCAGTTTGTCCACCAATAGGAAGTGTTAACCTTTTGGCTAGAGAGAACACCGAGCCACCAAAAAAAAATCGCGTCAACTTTTTGTGCATCGATTCACTTTTTCGTCCATAATTCGCGCAAACACCAGAGTTATGTTTTTGCGCCAATTGCGAAATAATGCACATGGGACCAACTGCTTTTTGCGCGATAATACTATATGATAAGGCAATTAAAAAATATAATCCGAGTGTAATGCACTCTTTACGGGCGCATGGGCAAAAAGTGCCGGTTTCAAGGAAACTCTCGCGAAAATTTCGCGATAGCCCCTTCAGTTTCAGTGCGAATATTTCGCGGGTCAATCTATTCGATGCAAAATTGTGCTGAATGAAACGACAAGTGCTAATTCGAGCGCTTATCCGAAGAGCAGAAGCACGATGCGCAAAAGGTCAAGCCTTATACAATTCGGCTTCATCAGTCCCAATCCCAATTCAGCATATTAAAATAAAACCAGAGTCAATAATAATTCCCAATCATACTTTCCTGATAACAGGCTGCAATTATTATTCCATGCAAATTTGTTCTCGCCCATAAAAGTCCAATTTGTCTAGCCACATTTAATTGAGAGATTATTTTATTGTTTCTTAATGCCTTTCGACACACGTGTTTCACTTCAACGAGTTCTATTTCTGATTTAAGTGTTAAGATTTGAAGAGAAATACATTCTAATCCATATTCCAAAACAAAATACTTAAACTTTATACTGCCAAGTTTGTATATAATTACTCAAACAGACATAGAAATTGCAACAAATAATGATCTTGCAAATAAATTTTTCCAAAAATGTTAATTATGAGATTATTTGTTTTTAAAGAGTGAGAGATTATTTTTGAAATTGAAAACACTAACTTATCAAAATAAATATTTTATTTGAGTGACTATTAAACTCTTAAACTCTGTGCTAATTTGAGGGTTATTTCATTAATCAATCTTTTTCCTGTCTCAAAAATTGAGTATTTGCTTCAAATAAGTGCAATTTTGTTTTGGAAATTTTACAGTTTGAATGTGATTTTTGATTTTAAATCGTGTCTGAATCAATTATTTTTGCACACAAATCCTTTCATTTTGCTCCTTAACAAAATTTTGTATTGAATACAATATTTATTGGGTTTGGATATAAAAAGTGAACTGTTTTTATAACAATATTTATAATAATTTTTTGTAAGTAGTGTAAAGATAGAAAGGAAAGTAATATTCTTTATGAATATGTTTTGAAGGATATAACATAATTTCTATCTTTTAAATGAAATTTCTTATAAGTTTTATGGTGTCCAAATTCGATCTACTAGTTTTTAAAGGAATGGCTATGCCATACGTAATCAGGATATAAAATTTATGAGAACATCTAATCTTCACGTGCATTAACTTAATGGAAATCAAATACTTTTAATATAGATACAGATATAATATCTCTATTAATAGGAGGTGTAATTCAGAAATATTGAAATCATCAAAAAATAATCTATATATGCGTCATTGATCTTATTTACTTCAAAATCTGTCCACTTGAAGTGTATACTGTATACTATAGGTAAAATTAGTAGATTTTCAATCCAAATAATAATTAATTTAAATTTAATTACAAACAAAAAACATTTACATGTATGCTACAAATTTACTACCGAACTTAATTTAATAATAAATTTCACTTTTAATTCCTGGGCCCTGTTTCCGTAAGCTCCTTAACATTGTTTCCAAACTTTACAACAACAACATACACGATAAATTTGGTCTCTTACTTAGAGGAAGACAACAAGCTCCTATTTCATATTATTTCAAACAAATCTTTCTTCTCAGGTTATATTATTTTACTTTTGATAATACAAATGAAGAATGGATATAGATTTCAGATTATTTCAAAGATATCTTTATTTTTAGGCTATATTATTTTACTTTTGATAATACAAATGAAGAATGGATATATTTAGAACAAATTATCGATATTTTCACTTGGAAAACTACGTAATTAATTAAATTTGAGGTGAAATAAAAGTGGTGTCGATAAAAAAATTTTATTAATTAATATTAATATTTTGTAACCTAAAAATTATTTTATTTTAAAAAACATATCTACATAAATAAAACACTCATATCTTCAATTTATATAATACAAAAAAAGTATTTTATACGTAATTACAAAGATTTATACTTTTTTCAATTCTAAAAATCTCGACAATTCTTGTTGTTGTCTTTAGGGCAACACAATTTCCGAACAAAAATGTACTTCTTAACACTTTACTTGATCATTTCATGGTGTATTTAACTAAAATAACATGATATTTAAATTAATATAGGGAAATAAAATTATTCCCCAGAATGTTTTCCTTTGTTATTGTCTAGGTTTACCTATCGATAATGACTTAAACCGTTGGCAACAGAGTTGAGGAGATTACGGAAACAGGACCCCGTAAGAAACATTACAGGAATAAAATGGAAATTTATTATTAAATTAACCTCTTAACCAACGGGTTTTGACATTTCATTGACTATTTGTTTTCAGTGTATTATTAGTCACTTAATAGCATCTAGACCAGTTATAAACGGATCCAGTCAATCCGTCCATTTCATTTCGATTTTAGCACCATTACCTCAAAATTCGTGAATGATATTTTTCGGCAATGTTTTAGATATACACAAATAATAAGTAGTTTAGCTTTTATTTATTTTAAATATAAATTAGTTATACAAAGTTCAGAATATAGAACTTACAAAAATGTTTACAAATTTCTTGTAAATTTTAACCATGGTTGCTAATTTTAATTTAAACAATAAAAATTTGTTAAAAATTTATTGTGATAGGTCCATAAAACTCTGGAAATGACAGATTTGATTACATGATTTAAAAGGACCGATTTCATAAATAAACAAATCAATCAAGGTTCTTATCGTTAAAACTTTCCAATCGAATATAAATTTCGTTTCTGCAAACAAGAACTTATCACCAAATTAAATCGAAATAAGTATGTCAATTGTGGTCAATAAAATCACGCCTTAAGCATTTATGACCTTTCCAACCACAATTGGAATTGTGGACTATCAGTTCTGTCACTTTTAATACAATCCAGTAGTTTTGATAACAGTCCAAACACCACCACAAAACCTGATGATTCATTAAACAGTGACCATAAAAATAAGTAAGTCGCTTATCTACAATTTCGATTAGTGGAAATGCTTGAACCTTGAAGGGTTAAAAATGGATTCCTGCGGCTCCGTTCACCTCAAAACCACTTAACGGCCATCAGACTGGACCTAATTGAATTTCTCTAATTTCTTTGTACCCGAATACGACTAAAACCACATATTTATGACAATATTTGCTGCGATAAGGAGCCCTCGTTGTTGTTTCTAATCCGATTTCCGGACACAGAAGAAAGAGCCCAGAAATCACTTAATGGTCTCCATTCAGATTGAAAATTGTCAACTCAGTCCAGCATGGATTAAAGAGTTTATCAATGGCTGTAATCAGCACCAGTTTTAAACGACCAGACTTCCGAATTGCCTTTACCTATCTTTGGACAAGAAGTTCTCTTGGATTAAAAGTGCAATTTCACCTGGCCCGAAAAGGGATAATTGGAAAACTTTCTTCTTCTGACCTGGGATAATACGCCCAAACAACACACAATCACCGATTCCAAAGATGCGATGGGCTATTTTCACGCTTCCGTAAATATTTATTATAGAAATTTGCACAATGACAAGGAATCTCTCTGGCCAAGAGAAACTACAAATCTCCCGACAATAATCTCTCCAATATTAGTGTGTCAATCAAAAACTTAAATTTGCAAATATAAATAACACAAAGTCGGTCTCTCCTTTCACCATCTCGAAGATTGAAAAGGTGTAAGGTAAAATAGTCGAAAATTAATTATTAAATATGTCTTGATTTTTTTTTTCTTCAATTCATCTATTTTTAATATAATTCGAAAACCAAGGCAAAATAAAGATTCTAAAACTCATAACAAATTTAAAACATAAATAATAGAGCTACTAAACACAAATTATACTTAGAACCACGAACGTAGCGAGTATTTACTGTTCATGAGTGGTTTAGTAAATGAGTTAGAGTAAGCTTGATCAAAGTAATTTGTGAAGAGACTGAGTTGAAATATAGTCAAAGCACATATACAGTTATTGGTTTTATTTAATTCGATAATAAAACTACAGAGGCTACACAATATTTAAAAAGAACTAGTACGCTAAAAAAACCCTTTTAAGAACTTCTGCTTTTATACATCAATTTGCTAAACTGCTCCTATCTAATACAAATGATGTTCGTTAATCTGTCCAAAATTTGAGATATCAATACAGATTTTTAAAATCAATTATTTTTATTTTTTCAGATAAACTTAATATATGTATTTATTAAATTTCAATAAAATCATTTCATGTGACTCTAAAGGAATCATTAATTTTTTTTTATTTAACAACCAATATGATAGTAAAATTATTATGAAAGAGAGTGGAGAAAAAATATATCTTAAATAACTATTTAATCTCAATAAGAACTTAATAATGGTAAGACAAACCAATGAATGAACCAAAACTAATTTCGAAAAATTTTCCCATCGACTATTTTTCTCATAGTCAAAAAGAAATAATATCAAAGGTAGAGTGCAATAATAAGAAAGGAAAAGGAAATGTAAGTATAACAAGAAAGAGGTACATTGAAAGAGATTAATCCTGGCACAGAGCCTTCTCTATTTAGCATCTCCTCCTTTAGTATTCGCCTCTAAAGAGTAATTTTTTCCTCGGCCAGTTACTTTGTGTTCGTTGAAGGAGAAACAATCTCAATCTGGACCGGTGCATAGGCTCGCCTCCTTTGTCCAACCTCTGTTAATCCTTAAAGTGACCGATTGCATCCTATTTGAAGATGTTGCGCCAAAGAAACTCTGCACTTGAATTGCATTTTCGGACACAATATTGCAGCTGTGCCCGTCGATTTAGAGAGGATTACTTTCGCAAATTTCCAATTCCTTTGATTACATTGTGTCGATCGATCGCAGTAATCTTTGATGGTCACAAAGCAGTTTTTGAAAAAACAAAATGTTAAAAAAGCGCTGAGCTTTAGCACGTACCACAAAATGTAAAAGGTGTTTTTTCCAATTCCAATCCAATCTATTTTTGGACCCAATTGATGATCGAGTTTACAATTATTCTGATCTTAATTACGAAATCGTGCCCCAAACGCGAAAATTGATAACCGTTATCGAATTTCCGCTCCTGATTCAACCATTATCACAATTGAATGAAATTTGCATTTCTCGAGCCAATTTCTCCGCTTCTTCGAGGTTGTTAAAAAACTGGTGGGAATCATTCATAAGTCTACCCAGGCACCAAGTCAGAGTGTGTAAAAAATGGAAATGAAAAAAAACAGTGCCCAATAAAAAACCCATGTGCTAAAAAAGTCATTCCCAAAGTAAATACATATTAAACGTTGAGTACTTATTTAGACTGACTTTTGGTAACTTTTTAATGATTTTTTACGAACCCCGGGCACACAGTTTTATGGCTGCTAATGAGAGGGCCGGCTTTTGCCTAGATGAAATTGGCCAGAGAGAGGCCATCACTGCAAATATGGGCCATAAACAAATGTTCTAGAAACCTGGTCAAAACTGGAACAATTTTCTCGCATACCTCTCCTAATTTGTTTATTTTTTTATTTGCCTTTTTGGCTTCAATAATAGGTCGGTGGATTTTTTATGGTCGTGTCCCTAAAGTTGGCAGAATATTTCTTCAGAAGACCGACCATTTCTGGACTTTCCGTAGGTTTACAGTTTTGGCGAATAAAATAATTTGAAAAAAGCAAACAAAAGAGTCAAAACTTCAGAATGACTTCAGTGTTTGTCTTTCTGGACTAAGGCCCGGCTGGACGTGGGCTATTAAGGGTGTCCCCAATAAAAATCCTTTCCTTTGTTTGTTAAATTGGTCAACGAATTCGCAAAAATAGGCCGTTTTATGGTTTATTTTGATGTGTTGAAATAGTTAATCCTCTAAATAATTGGATTATCGTCCGGATTTACAATACAATCTATGGGTCGTAAAATTAAGAACTTAGTTTTATTGGGCTCGACTTATAATTAGTTTACCCGGTTTTGTCAAGGTTCCAGTCATAAAGCAAGCAAAGTCCAAATATCATTATGTAACAAAGGGATGATAATTTGTTTCGAAAATATTTATACCAAATTTGCATTCGCAAATCGACCTGGATTTCGTTTGTCGGCAAATTTCCTTCTGATGACGTCGCCTTCGCAATTGACTCATAAAATGAGAGCACACCCTTTCTTTTTGCTCGTCTTTTGCCCATTCCTTATCTTTGGTTTGTTTTGGCTTTTATCAAGCCGTTCATTTCCCACTTTATGGTCATCCCTTTATGCCCCCGAGAGTTTGCCGATTCACAACAACCACCACCACCCCTACCAAAACAAACCCTTGTCTCGGACAATGTAATTAACCAGCTTCGAGCTGGACTTTCCAAAACAAACTATTGTCTCGTATTGTGTTAAGTAGACTTAATCCAATTAAAATGTTTCTATTGCTATATAAACACTGAAATTAGAAGCCATTCCACCAATACCTTCATAAGAATGGAAAACTATTCTAGTGTCAGTCATTCAGTTCTGATTTTATTTACGAGATATTCCGAATAATATTCTCTTTAAAGTTTTGGTCTCAAATTTAAGACCCTAGAGAGAAGTAAATAAGGAATGTTTTTCATTAGAATAAATCAAATATTTATTATTTTATTTCAAAGATTTGAATAATTTTTGTAAACAATTCTTTTGAAAAATATTAACATTTTAGTAACCAATGCCTTCTCTATAAAGTCTTTCATAATTACCCACCATTTAGTTATACATTAGATTTGAATCAATTTTTTAATTAAAAACAGAAAACGATTCGATATTCTAGAGTTTTTATTTAAAATTACCAAAACCACAAATATTCCAGTTTTCCGACACCAAACAATATTGATTTTTTATAAAACCCCGAATCGGTGTTTTCTGTCCAAAACCAGTTCTTCTTCTAATTCAATTACAATCCATCCACAATTGTCGTTGCTAATCCAAAATGACCGAATTTTACAAAAGTTAAAAATGGAATAACAGGGCTGAAATGAAAGGTGTTTGTCTCGCACGCGTAAGTGCGCCAAAAATGGATTAAATGAAACCGAGTAACGGTCTTAAACTCCCTCCATTAAAAACCAGTAATTCAACCCCAGCAGCACCCGAAAAACCCTCTCTAAAAATAATCACTCTGTGTAAAAAGTAAACCCGTTTCAATTTTCCAAAAAACTGTGAATTTGTGACTAATTTTTAAATCATTTATTGTGGGCAAATTGCCGAACACACGACTCTATTCCAGTATCATCCGTTATATTTATCAACCCTTGGCTCATACACACACATCCATTGTTATTTGCCAATGAACTAAATTATTTGCCAATCCTTTGTCTGCACATGTCTCTCTGTCTCTCCTTTTTTAGATCCTTTTTTGTCTGCCGGTGAAATCGCCCAAAAAATTGATCGTGGCTCGCGACAATTCAGGGTTGTTTTATTATTTTCGACTATTTGTTGACACCCTGAAGTGCTTCCAAATGCTCTGATCATCTCTCTCAGGCGATGATGATGCCTTCGTTTTGATTGTGTGCTGCTGCTGATGCTCAGGGAAGAAATAGCTCAGAGATTGATCGATTTGGAGGGCTCGTGCTTTTTTTATTACTTTTCTATTCCACATTATTTTCCGTTCAAGAGGGGGATGACTGTTTTGAAAGAGACTTCCTTCTAGCAATCTCTTAAAATAGGACTCTTTAATGTGATTAAAAACAAGTTCAATTTGTTAATATCCTCATAAATATTGATTTATGCTTTTTGCAGTGAAGAATCTGAAAAAAATGAAGATAGTTTTTGGTCAGAGCTACTCTTTTAAAAGTTAAGTCTATATTAAAGAATATTCAAATTAAAACTTTACTAATATTTAATTTGTAAGTTCAGTTTTATTATTTATATTTTAGGATTTATTAACCATTATATAGTTAAATTTACTTATTTTAATCATATAAACTCAAGAAAGCCAAAGATACTTTACTTTTTTTACTTTTACGTAGCTTTGAAATTAAAATCTAAAGATTAAGGGATCCATTTATTAAAAACCAATTTACCCTTTAAACATTATTAAACATAATATTAAACACCATTTAAGTTATGTAAAAATCTTTAATTTTTGTTTAAATATTCTTTATTTTGAAAAGTCCAAACCCGTTGGTTAAGGTTGAGACTCCCCATGTTCCTACCAGGAATTGAAAGAGAAATTTATTTCATCTTGAAAGTACATAATTTATTGATAATTTAATACTTTAATTTGTTTGTTTTCATTCATGCAAAAATGCTTTAACTTGATTATTAAATTTGCCTGAGAACAAAAACTCGATGTTTTTAAGCTGATCAAATAATATTTAATATTGGTTAAAGTTTGCCAAAAAATGTTTACTTGAAAATTTTGCATTCATATCGAATTAACAAATATCGTTATCTAAATACATTATCTGCACAAGTTGTATTTTTTATGTTAAATATTAGTTTAAAAAATGAACAAAATAATAAATATTAGTAATTATTGGTGTTTGTTGCTTTTAACCCTGAATATTGAAATATTTCAATTCATTTCTCATTTTCTTACAATATTAATTTAAAAGATTATTTAATTTATTTTTAAAAATTTTAATAGATATTTTTACAACCAGAACGATAAGATAAGGTATTATTAAACACTAGAGTTATTTAAAGTCATGAGCATAGAGAGTGGTTTAAAGAAGGCCCAGGTGTTTGTTAATGATTATTGATGGTGTTTTATTCCAAATTTTAGTCATTTTAATTAAATTAACACAAAAATATAAAAAATAAAATTTTTTTAAATTCAAATATTTAGATTTCCCATGTATTTTATTAATTTAAGTTTGATGCTTCCATCTTAATCATTTTAATTAAATTAACACAAAAATATAAAAAATAATTCTTTTTTTAAATTCAAATTTAAAATTTAGATTTCCCGGGTGTTAAAATAATTTAAATTTGATGGATTTTCTTTAATAATAAAGAAAAACTACTTGTGCTAAAATTTTTTAACTAATATTAGTACCATAATATCGATTTAATGTAAGTAAAATGCATATTACTAAGAGAGTTTTGAAATAAAAATAATAGGTTTTTTTTAATAAAAAAATCAATAAAATATGTTTCGCAATATTTTTGTAATTTTTATAACTGTAGCACAAAACACCCTAATTTTTATAAGAAATACATTTATTTTAATTCAAAAATTGCAATATATGTATAATTCAAAGGAATTTTAGAAGAAAACCAATGATTTTAAAAGCAAAATTTCAATAATCGTCTTTTGGTTGAAATTAATTAGTATTTATAATAATTTTGAATAAATAATTTTCTATTTATTACAATAAATCCATATCTTTAACATTGATAATAAACGGAGATTACAAATCTTACCAAAAGTAATTTTACGCACTTTTCTGAATTAAATCTCAAAATCGTTTAACACTTTCAGCATTAAATTCAAGAAATAAACTAAGCGCGTGCCAAATAAGTGCAGGTGTTAAACTACGAATGCTTGAAAATGAGTAATTTCTATTAGTGATAAAACAAGTACATAATTTGATGAGATTAAAACATTTCATTTTTCTGGACTCGACAGTCAAAGTGGTCACTTTTACTTTGGTTCAACCAACACCACTTAAAAAACAAGGTATATAAGTATTAGTGCGGAAGGGGATGAACTTTATCTAGGTGTTGGTAAAATTGAGAGAGCGAAAAGAGAAATTTCCTCTTTGAATGTGTTGGTTATGTACAAAAAGTAAATAACCGGAATAAATGGGAGAGGATTCCTTTTTGGAGAGAGAGGAGAGAAGGACTTGCGAATAAGAAGCCGTATAGAGTGCAGATTTTCCACACATTCATATGGAATTGTTGAGTCAGGTCAAGTAGAGTAGAATACATGGGAAGAGCATTTGTGTTATATATGTTATTTCACGCACATTCACACATAGAAAAGAAGCAAGTTCCTTTGAAGGGAGGCAAAAACAGAGTTTATTGTGTGTCGAATCATTGATCAGTGCGGAGTGTGTTGCTGCTAGTCGTGGGCTCCTCATTATATTATTTCGAAAATTCCGCCGATACATAAAAATACATACATATTTATATAAATTAAAATAGAGAGGAGTACAAAAAAGTATATACTTGATTCACGCAGTGTAGTTCCGAGTGTGCAACATCTCTTCTTTGGGTGATAATAATTTATATTTTGAACACAGCAGCAGTTGCATACACGCACACTTGGATCACCACTTTATTATATTCTCCGGGAGCATCAAAGAGGCGCAAAAAACCCACCTTCTATTTAATAATGGACTAATAATAATAATACCAGTATCGTGAGTCTCTGCCCATAGTAATAGAGGAAAAAATGAGTGTATTTTTTCGAGACTACTTTATGTACTTGGAATGCCGTTCATGAAAATTTTCATTCGCGATTCGGCTTCCGTTCTGTGAAGAGGAGTTTGTCCGAAAGAGGAGAGAGCGCGCGCCGCGAGATTTATTCCACTACTATACACTTTTGCCTGTACAACATAATCAACATCAGAGTTTTCGGAAAGGGCACCCAACCAAAATATTACACGACTTTTAAAAAGACAGACAGTAATCGGTTCATTCGACTTTGGACAGTGATTGTGAAAGGATTCCCTTCCTAGTGCTCGAGTGATTCTAAACCAACATAAATTAAATAACAAGGAAAGAATATAATTTAAATAAACAGTGATTTAGTGAAAAGTGATCGCGAATTAAAAGAGGATTATTCGAATTTTACCGAAGAAAAAATAAAAGTGAATTTTTACAATTTAAAAAGAATTGGTGATTATCAGTTAAAATTGTGACTCGAAAGTTCGCACAGTCTGACGAAGCGATGGCTTTGTCCCTGCTACAAGAAGCTCAAGCTGCCAGAGGTAATTAAAATATCCCTTTCATTTAATTTCCACCCCTTTTCGGAATTTGAATTTTCTTCAAAGAAGGCCGCGCCAATCCAATGGCAATTTTTAATTGATTCTGGGACGGACGTTTCATCTCAACTCCAAACACCCGTCATTAATCCAATTTCGCCAATTAAGTCTTTGTGTGTGCGAAACTGTTCAAACACTTTCTGTCAATTAATCCGCCTACGCAATGCCGATTTAAATATCTGATTTAATTTATTCGCATTTCCTTTTTCTACTTATTCTTGTTCTTCTTCTGAAAAGGATGAAGAAGGAGGAAGAGAATTCTTTTAAAAAAGGGGGGAACGGAGAAGGAAATTCGCGTGGCCGAAACTTTCTTCTTTCAAACAGGACCTCTTCTTCCTACTCTCCATTCTCAATCCAGTCATTATCGTTAAAATCGCGAAAGCCTTCCCTTGGAAATTCTCGGTCGCCTTTCTCCTTTCTTTTCTTCCTCTTTTATGTAAATTCGGGCATTTTTTCTTCGTCTTTTGGAGCACACAGAGCTCTCTCGTCCCTGGTGAATAATGATGGTGCGCCTATAAATATGTTCATTATATTCAATGAGCGGGCGCGCGTATTATTTCACCAGCTCATCCCTTTCATCTTCCGTCCATTCGCTTTTCCCGTTTGGCCGTCGCTTTGCCTCCCGGAAAAATGCGAAATAAATGGATTACGTTAAGTCCTCCTCCTCATCCACCATCGCCGAGTGGGACCAGAGACGTTTAGAGTGGCGAATTTTGTCGTGGGAGGTCAACTTGAAGGAATTGGTGACGTAAAATAAAGAGGAATTCGATTATAAAAAAAGAGGAAAAAAAGTAAAAGAAGAAAAACAAATTAAGCACCTCTTCACTTTCTTCTGTACATTTTCCCTACGCTTTCATCTTGAAAAGAGGAGAGAATAAAACCAGTCTCAACCCCACCAGCGATTCTAAAATGTCCTCATTAAAATTATGGCTGAAACTCTTCCAAACGCAAAACACTAAAAACAGGATTTTTGCGCACCACGGCAAATTAGATAGAGAAGAAAGCGGAATATGTTTAATCAGACCACCCCTTTTTATTTTCCGACGTTCTTTCTACCCTTCCTCTTCTCTTTACTCCTCGTTCTCGCCTTATCTGCCCCTACAAACGCGCGCCTTGATGGGAATTGTAAATGAAAATTAGAATTTTCCCCGTACTTCATCTTAATCATCATCTTGTGTTTTCTTCCTTCTCCACAAAGTTTTTTTTCGTGTTTTTCTTCTCGTTCTTTTCCACTGAAGATGGTTTGTGTAATTCTTGAAAATGAAAAGGATTTGTGTAGAAAATACGCAAAAGGATTAATCCGCATGATTCAATTGGTACTTTAATGCAATCTTAATCTTAAGGTTCCCCAAGGGACTCGTTTTGGCGCCCGGAAAAATTAAAACTTTTCGACTTCCTGTTTTTGGAATCCGTTTTTTCCGGATTCCCAAAGATCCCAGCGAGGCCTTGGCTAAATGTGTCACAAACAATATTTATATTACAACACTTTAGCGGCAGTAAGGGTCCTCAAGTGGCTTCATTAAGATACAAGACACATGTTCAGTTTTTAAACGGTTTTCTCTCATCGCAAGGTGGCCGACTTTTTCGTCTCTTTTCTTTTTTTTTGAAAAATGACTCCCGCCTCTAACCCTTCACAGATTTCTTTCACTTCACACCCGTTTGGTAGCGTTAATTATCTGCTAAATCCCTTTCTTAGAAAATATTGAGTCCTCTTCTTCTACTATGGTGAAAGATGTGTGACTTTTTATTTGTCATATATGCGGACGACTCAACAAGTGACAAGTTCCAATCTGCATTGAATTTAAATTCCATTCATTCATCCGAGACTCGTTCATTCATCGAACGGCTTCAACGTTGTCTCGTCGTCGTCCCCCCCAAAATACCAGCAAAAAGTAAAAGCTCCTTATCTCTCATCCGATACTACTCATATGAATATTCGTCTTCTGTTCGGCAAAACATGTGCCATTTTCCGCCGAAACACACACGCCAACAACAATCGTCGTCTCGATGGATGGTGGCGTAAAAGAGGAGAGATGGAGAGAAAGAAAGTGTACAACCAGGACAAAAAGGAGGAGGAAAAATTGAAAATGAAAATCAAATTTATTACAACAAAACCGAACAATGTGCGTATTTTATACTCTCCTCTACAAGAAGAAGAACAGCCCGGGAGCGCAACAGACGACGATGGCAATTCAGCCGTCTCGTCTACAAGCCCCCCACACACACCCCAAGCGCCCACAATATAATATGTAGACGTGCCAGAGTAACCGGAGAATCATCATCATCCCGCCGTCTGCCGCCTTTATCATGAATTTCTGATTTCTCTCCTCCTTTTTTCGCCCCCTTTTCCACGTTTTCCCAAGCTCCACCACACATTGGAATATGTGTGTAAGCTATCTTTATTTACTGTGTGATAAGTCACCAATATCAGCCCCAAGTTCGTCCCAGTGTGTGTTGTGAGGGCTTTTACTACATGTGACGACGGGGAAACGGTTAAATATAAACCCCTTGAGCGCTTTTCCGCTTTCTTCTCGCTTTTTCCTCTTTTCATTCCATTTTCTCTACACATGAGGAACTTTCTCAATGACTGTGTTTTGTGTGCATGATGATGATGGTGAAAAGGAAAGGATGAAACCATGCTCTGTGCTCCCCAGTTAATGATTGTTTACATACTCACATCCATTCAAAAGAAAACCACGCTCTCTCCTTGGAGCAGAGTTCATCTCCAGTTGCGCTTTTCGACATCTGTTGTTGTCGTTTGCGGTTATCGATAAGTACCAATAAAAGACGCTCTCTTATTAGACCCCCAGCTTCCCAAACCATTGATCGATTATATTCCGGTTTTAGATATCTTTTTAAAACAGTTGATTATCATTTCTTTGAATTTTAATTTGTGCTTAATTTAAGATATTTCAAAGAGAAAATATTGGTATTTTAAAATTATTCATTTTTATGGAATTTAAAATTATAAAGTCAAATAAAATTTAACCTTGCCAATGCCGACGGACAATGAACTGCACAGAATGTATACCTTTAGGTTGAATTTAATTATACTCAAATTAAAATTTATTCTGTCTCTATTTAAATTAAAAATTTCTTTCGGGGAAATTACGAATTTATTTGAACTTCGTTGGTTTCTTTTTAAAAATTAAAATCTTATACATTTAAAAAAAAATCATTCATGAAAAAGCTTAATTAAAAACTGGATGTTTTAAACTTCTAATTGAACTGGTTTTCCTATACAAGAATAAAAGAAATCATATTTTTTCTAATCTTTTCTTTGCCTTAAAAAATAATTGATCTTGGGGATGATCCACAAGATAGAAAACTCACCTGTATCAATGGCAATATTTGGCATTAATCCCGACTGATTGGTGCACTCTATTTCCTGTTTTATTATCGTCCAATTTTCCAGAGCAGTGTCGAAATTGTCTGGCCCTCGAGGTGAGATTATTGAGGCCTTTTTAAATCTCCCCAGAAGCGCACACAGATCTCTCTTCTTAAAAGCAAAGACTGTTTTGTGTGGCGAAAATAAAGACTTTTGTGTTCACCTTTTCACATTTGGTAAACAGCACACACACACACACAGTTCAAAACGCCGTGCAAAAACCAATAATCGCCCGAGGTGCCCTAATTTCTAATATTAAACTTCAATTCAATTTCCAGTTCGACATAATGGTCCTCCAAATCCTCCACACATATAAATAAATAAAGAAGGACTCGCATTTTGTCATCATCTCTCCTCTCAAACTTTAATCACCATCCGTCTATAATAACCGATATGGAGGATATGGAAGAAGTGCCGTGAGATGCCATTGCACAAAATCACCCCGTCGGGGCACATTAGAGGCGCGCTCTTTATTGTCATTCATATTCTGATGCCTCCTCTCTCCACCAATTCAAAGTCCAACGAAAGAACTCTCCTTCTTCAACTTTTTTTTATTCCTTTTTATTTTCTTTCTCCATTAAATTCCGAATTATGGATATTGCATGATGGCGAAATTGTTGCCGGGGCTAATGTGTCCCCAACCAATAATTGGCATCCACAGTCCCGCGACTTTTAACAGTATTCGAGGAAATTCAATGGTCTTCTATTTTAGGAGAAGAATATCAATTTTTAAAAGAACTTTTATCGAAAAACTTATAATTCTAACAAAAACATTATTTTCCTTATTCCAGGTTTAGCACCGGGCAGAATAAAGTTGGAACACGAGGAGCGAGGCCTGTCAATGTCGCCTCCAATGACCACAGGAAGCAATTCCTCTTCAAACCCTGCCAATCTACTTTTGGGCAGTCCAGGATCCCACAGCCAGTCATCCATGTACTCGAACCTTCTCCCAACGACAGCCATGGGCATGTTAGCTCCCCATTTCCTAGCCGCCAACCAGCAGGCTGCAGCGGCGGCTTTGATGGGTCTTCCAATGTCCCTTCGCGCTACTTTGGCTGCCTCTGGACTCTTCCCCCATCCTCACACTCTGTTCAGCGCCTGGGCGAATGCACACCAACAAACACCTTCAAATGGAAGTCATAGTCCCCCATCTTCTGGTCCCATCTCACCAGCCCTGAGCAGCAAGAGTCTGAAGAGGCTCAACCTGAACAACAACAACCCCTCCGCGATTAACAACAACCACATTGTGTCAACAACTACCGACTGCTTGTCGCCAATCTCCAAAAACCAGCTCAACTATCCAAAGAAGGCGGTCAAACGGAGGCAGATTAGCGTTAAGAAGGACCTTTTATCCCCTGTTCATTCGGACATTACTATCAACAGCCCCGAGATGATTAACAATGGCCCAATTTCACCACCTACCTCAGGATCTTCACCCCAATCTACTGGATCTATTGATCACCCAGCTATTTCTACAACGAACCCTACTAAGGATATGTCCCGAGACAAGGTCTTCACCTGTAAAACATGCAACAGATCTTTCGGCTACAAACACGTTTTGCAAAACCACGAGAGAACCCACACCGGGGAGAAGCCCTTCGAGTGTCCCGAGTGCCACAAACGGTTTACAAGAGACCACCACTTAAAGACCCACATGAGGCTTCACACGGGGGAGAAGCCCTACCACTGCAGTCATTGTGATCGGCAATTTGTGCAAGTAGCTAATCTGAGGAGACATCTCAGGGTTCACACAGGGGAGCGTCCTTACGCTTGTGAGTTGTGTGATGCCAAGTTTTCCGACTCTAACCAACTCAAGGCCCATAACCTGATACATAATGGAGAGAAGCCCTTTGGCTGTGAGAGATGTGGGGCTCGGTTCAGAAGGCGTCACCATCTGATGCACCACAAGTGTGGAATGACTAGCCCTCCGACTCCAGTCATGAGTCCTGCTATGTCCTCTCTGTCTGATCTTAAATCCGCTAGCTCAAGGTCTGATGCCAGCGATGAGTCGATTGATCTAAGCAAAACTAGTCTCCAACATCAAATGATGCACCTTCATTCATCCCCGATGATTATGAACCCGATGCTGAGCAACAATAGCCCGCCCTACTCCATGCCATTGGACTTGTCTGATGAGACTACTCCCGATTTGGAGAAGAGGAATAGGAAGTCGGGGAACATTCGAAGGGTTATTAGGATGCCTTCGCAGATTATGCAAGTGCCAACGGAGATTCCCGAGCAGACCGAGCCCGAGGACCTCAGCATGCACTCGCCCAGGGCCGTGGTGTCGCCCATCTCGCACGACGACGAGGACTTTGACGAGCTGGACGATGCCGCCTCGCTCTACATGAAGCACCGCCTCAACGCCAACCAATGCCAAAGTATAGAATCGTAAGGTGAACTATTAGGCCGTTTTTGAATCACTGTCTTTAGTGTGTCCTCTGTCTTTTGACTACCTTTTGTCTCTTTTCGATTTCTCGTTTAAAAAAAAAACTTTGAGAGTAAGAAAATGAATTAGAAGAAGAAGGAGAAGGCTCCGGTCAAGAGGGTTATTGTTTCCTAATATGTTGAACAAAATATCTAGTTTTATGTTTATTTTAAATATATATATATATATTATTTTATATTGTTTTTGTTGTTATGTACACATCGTATAATTAAAATTGTAAATTTGTTTTATCTGCCAAAAACACCTAATATACTATACAATCAACCATTACACCTCAAGAAAAAGATAGTGTTTAATATAAAAGTAACATAAATTCAAGTACAATTCACGGGTTTGAATTTTTATATGGAGAATACTATTATATATACAGATTTATATATGAGATATATTAAGGATAACAGTTCAATTCAGGGAAGCTATAAATAAAAATCAACTAGTTATTGACTAACTGGACAAATATTTATTAGGTAATAACTAAATTAAATAAACCAAATAGAGGGTTTCTTTTTAAAGAATCTATAACTAATCTTAGTTTTAATTTTTGTATATTTTTTATTTTATTTTTAAGGACAAATTAAAGAAAATCAAAAAAGCAAAAGTGCTGTCTATACTATATATATTTTTTGTTAATAAACGACTTGAAATATGCAAAAAAAATTAAGCCTTTTTGTTTCTGTTTGTTGGAATTTTAGTCCTGGATGGGGCCAGGACTCATTTTTGGGGTTTTTTGTTGGATTTTCCTTTTCAGTTTCTCTTAAATATACAAATTGCGGGAATATTTGTGTAATGGTATACAAGTTCCTCTAACAATAGCGAGAGAGCCATTTTGAAAGATGATCGGACAGTTTTAATGGACGTCAAATAATTGCACAGTCCTTGGGGACTTTAGAGCTACCGGACAATAGACCACCCCTTTTTCGATATCACAATTTTAACCCTCCTTTATTCAAATGGTTATTTACTCAATTGAAACGCGCGCGCATTTTTGGGACTCCTTTTAGTGGACACCTGGATATCTGGTCAGTTGGGTTACGAAAAATTGCATCGTCCCGCCGTTACACAACCCTCTTTCCAGCTACGGAAAATCACCTCAACCCATTGTTTGACCATCGATTCGGATTTTATTACCAACAATGTGGAATAATGATTCAATGAAGGGGAACGTTTTCAAAAACACTCTTCCGGATTTATCTCTGGAATTATCCCGAATTCAAGAAGAAGATACAAACACAAAATCAAATGTGTTCCTTCTTGGCCAGACGAGATCAGGTATCAGGTCGAATTTGAGATGAGGATTGAGAAATTGCAGAACGATTAAAATCATGCAATTTAAAAAAAAGGAAAAAAGGAGAGATGAGATGAAAAATTAAAGACCCTCCCGCTGTGACTGATCGTTTGGCCACCATCCCACACAGAGACACGCACTGCCAACGAGGTCGGCCAGACAAAAGGCTGTCTGTGATTCCCTTTTTCCTCTGAATTCCTCTAATTGTTGTTCCCGACTCCAAAAATGCAATAATTTATCTGTCTCACAATATAATAATGAAAGAGCAACAACTTATGTTGTCCATCTTTTCCAGCATATTTCCTTCTGTCGTGCCCTGGGTACCTGCTTCGTATGGTTCTCTTTGGGAAATCATGCCAATTTCATAAATTCTTTAGAAACTTTCTAGACCAAAAAGAAACCCCGATTTGCAAATCGAAACAGGGCAAACGGCCTTCAAGTTTTATTGCGAAATTTTCGTTCTGCCATTTGTTCCTGAGTTCGTTGTCGCAAATTTTCCGAATTCGCCCATTGACCCATTGTAACAAATTGCCCTTATTTATGACCACAAACTGGAGCAACAGTCGTAAAATTTGATAAAAGGCGAGAATTTGTCCTCGCTTCGGTCCTCACCCAAAGAATGTGCAACTATTTAAACACTCCACTGTTCGACTCTCTTCAATGATCAAACTACTCTAAACTGATTTTATAATTCTTAAATAGTGAAATGTATGCTTAATTTCAGTTTTAAGTTTCCAGTAATTTTATCAAAACAAAAGCGCATTTCAAAAATTGTAAATAGGTAAAATTGTAGGTAATCACAGAGAGTGGAAAAAGTAATCGTCTCTTTGTTATTGGCCGCTTCTTAAAGCTACTTAAATATTTATTCAAAAAAACGAAAAACAAACCTCTTGTTGTCCCAATAATTATAATAAAATACTCTATAATAATCTCTATGTACAGTCACTGTATTTAATCAAAGTGTAATCCCATTTTTTCTCAAATGTGCCATAATTTTATTGTTTTTCCTCTCGTTTGTTTTAGGTTTTCTCTTTTATTGTTTTTATGGTAATTTTAATAATACAAAAAAGAATCAAAATACTCATTTCTGGACTATTTTAACCAAATTGTAAATAGAATTATTCAATTAAATCGCTGTGTAAAATAGGTCTCTTATTGCAATTAGGGTGATTATTGCTAATATAACTTATTAACAAGAGAAATACCAAATTTGCTCTCGACTTCTTAATGTAAGATAATGTAAATGTATATGTAAATGAACCTCAGACAGGTAATCAATAGTACAAAATGAACGGGAACCGAACTACCTCAATTTAATGTTAATCTATCTATCTATCTATGGGAATGATCAAGAAGAATTCAGACAAGACTGAACTCTCTTCAGGAATACCACCAGGCATGTCATTTAGTCTTCAGTCAGTTCAACTCAAAACTCTTCTCTCTTTATTCACGATTCTGAACCTAGGTACGGATACAATTATATAAATTATATTATAATTATTATTTGTAAATAAATATATATAAAATTGCCAATTGTCAAAAATCTATTCAAATAGTCTTTATTGAATGTAAAACGAATCTCTATTATACATGTATTTTAAATTGATATAGCCATTCTAATTGTAATATCAACAATAAAAATGATATTAATGAACTTATAAGTCTTTTATTGTGAATTTTATTTTATTTTCAGGTATTTGATTTTATGAAGAATTTTGGAATATTATATGTTTTCAGATAATGAATAACTGCAATTGAATAGTCATTTTATTGGATTGTACCATGAATATCTTCAGTATTGTCTATGATATGAAGAAATCCCTTTATATTTAGATTAAATTGTTTACTTTGAGTATATGTATGTAAAATTATACGAATTAGGTTTATCACAGATGAGTCTAGAAGACAATAACGAGCATAACCCTTTTTTTGATCGATTTAAAATGATGTAGTTATTTAATTAATTTGTAGTTTTTGATTAATTATTTTAACAGAGAGATTACAACATTCTTAAAAATTATTTTTTTGAAAATATATTCTATTCATTTAAGAACTAGTTTTATTATTAAATGTTGAAAAAAAGTTGAAGTTCAAGAGATTTTCCTTAAATTTTTTTTAATTATTATTACAAAAATTATACAAATTTAGACATTGATTGTCATACACCAAGTTATTAAAATATAATTTTCAGTAGTGTTCTGCATTAAAAATAAAATAAATAATTTAAAATATAAATACATTAATAAATATAGTTATAACAATAGAAAAACAACAAAAAGCAATTTAATCAATTGCAATTGTTTGGTTATAAAACTCTACTGTTTGGAAAATATTTAATAAAAACAAATTTTTAAAATCATTTAAGATTAACATAAAACGTTGATTTTTTTATTAATTAAAAAGTAAAATAATCGACGAGGTATAAAGTAGTCCCAGATTAAAGAGATATTAAAATATTTGTATACGAGTTCGTACTGAAAAACCCAAAAATAACCTTTAATTCGTATTAAAAAGATAATTATCAATTAGCCAGATTATTAACTAAAAAGAGTTTTGTGCAATTCAGTTAGGTAAAGTGCTCGATTTGCGTGCGACAAAATGGTACTTTGTCGCCCTAGTGGGGCAAAGTCTGTCCAAAGTTATAACAGGTGTCTTAAACTAAATATAGAACCTCTTAAAATGAATTGAACAAAACGTAGTACGCTACGGTAGGTAATGCTACTTTTCCAAATCTCGTTCCAGTATTTGGACCTCGACGGAAAAGTACTTCATTACCTACAGTTGCGTAAATTACTATTGTTATCTTTATTTTTCGGTCATTTAAATTTGACTACACATGGTGTTTGAATTAAAATTAGAAGATTGTTGTTATTATCTAAACAAAATTGAATAAAACATAATCAAATCGTGTTCCTGGAATAATTCAATAAACTCCAACAATACCAAATAAAATGTATCTACCTGATCAGCAGTAATTGTTGGGTTTGCAGATTTGTAAATTTTTTACCCTTTGAGGAACATGGGGAGTCTCAACCAACGGGCTTTGACTATTTGTTTTTGGTTATTATTAGTCAATTTATAGCACCTAGACTGATTGTACCATAAATGATGTAGTGTGCGTTACTACAAGAAAAAATTATCAGCAAGCCACCACCTATAATCTAAGAATACATTTCTTCTATTTAATTGGCACAAATTTGATTAATTGTTAATTAGAATCCTTCACCTTCTGGTTAAAGTTTCTCATGACACCAAATAAGCTGCTTAAACTTTCTAGTAGCATAGAGTTTGATTAAAAGCACAAAATACAATAAATTTTAAAATATTAATAGCAATATTAGTATTCTATTTAGAATGTAGTCCTGACAATAGCTTATCGTAGACAAATTGCGAAAAAGTTCGAAGTTCGAAAGATGAAACTTTTGCTAGAAATGTTTTATAATAAATAAGTTTTCATTTTTAATGATAAGAAAAGAATGAATAAGGGCCAAAATCTCCGAGCGGATTCTGCTCCTAACCTATTATACCTTACCATCTTTAAAGTAAAATTCATTGAACCACACATAGAGTTCGATTTAAAAGGAAAGCCACTGTAAAAATTAAAATTTCTAAAAATAGGTTTTTTGGATTATAAAAATTAATGTTAATATTTTGAATAAAATAAATAATAATGAATAAAAAATAATCGAACTGTGTTCCTGGAAAGTCCAATAAACTCTAACCTTGAAAAATAAAATTTATCTATCTTCTCATTGGTATTTATTGCACATTTCTTCAATCTAATTGGCATAAATTGATAATTTGTAATAGGAAAATAAAAGGGTAGAAATGCAACTTGTAAAAGAGACTGACTAACAGAATTAGTCAAACCAATTTACCTATTGGAAGAAAAATGGCATTTTGCATTTAGAGTGACATTTGGAAATGCCACCCTCATTCAATGGCAATTCTTTTCCTTCGTCGCCAAAGAGTGAAAAACAGATTAGTATTGAAACGGGATATTCAAATTCTTTAATTTTAATTTTTTTAAATTCAGAGACGACTCTGTGTGTGTGTGAGTGGTTTTCGAGTTCACTCCCTTACATTTTTTTCCAATTCCGGGGGTTGAATTTGGCCATACAAAAATCTGATCACGCTTTTTGCACCCATACCTCATTCTAATTTAAAAAATTTAACGATTAAAATATTCATGAACTTTGCGTCGTCGTCATCGTCCCCGTCGCCGTCTCTCGCTCTCAAACAGAGGAAAAAATTAATTTCATTTTTAATGATTCGCTCTCGCGTTTGTCCTGAAATAAAAAAAGGAAAAGGAAAAAAGGCGATAAGCAGCGAGTGAGTTGAATTTTATCAGAAGAGGAGAGCGACAGAATACAATGCAATTCGCATAATATATTTCATTCTGCACACTCTTTTTTACAAGGGCTGTAATTTATGTTGTTCGATTATTATTCAAATTTGAATATTCTGGCTCGGTATAATTAGTCCTTTTTTTATCTCCTACCCCTACGATTTTTTTCCATCGTCGCTCTGTCTCGCACTCGTCCCAGTCTCCCTGGAATTCGGGTGAAAAATTACAAAAATCCTTTCGCAGAAAAAATCCATCAACCCTTCCGCTTTTTATCCCATTGTTGTTTAGGGGCAGCAAACAACACAGCAGCAACACAGCAAAAAACTCGACTGAGGGTGAAAGGGTTGAAATATTCAAATTTCTGCTCGACAAAACAACAATGCCCAGCTTTAGAGTGAAAATAAAATACGAAAAAAACGTCTGGGTATCATTCACCCCTCGCAGTTTTTTCATGTTAATCTCGCTCTGGGTAGGAATTTTTTAAACCCGTTACCGAAATGCACTCAACTGCACTGTGGTCAATTTTGTGGAAGAATTTTTGAAGAATATTGAAAAAATATCCTTGAAACCAGAATATTAGTAGTAATAGTTATATAATTTATTAATTAGTTGATAATTTAAAACAGTATAAATACAGATACTATTCAAATTGTATCGATTTGAATTATTAAATTTTGAATATAGTTTTATCAGATATTCCAATCATAATAGTATATTTCAATACAAGTTCTATAATAACCGATTTCACATGTGTATTGAACGCTATTTTGGGGAAAAAATACCAGTTAATTGATAACTACTACTAAAAACGATCACAGCGGTTTTTTCAAATTGTGCAACAAACACTAACAACGAAATTTTTAAATTAAAATATTTAAAAAATATATTTAGTTTTAACACCAATATATAATTTCATTAAATTGGTAACTAAAATGCGTGAATTTTGAAATATTACGCGTGCTGTAATGTAAACCGTTACAGAACCAATTTGCGTTAAAAACAGACTACTTTTCGATACAGAATTGTACAAAATATATTATATCAAGTCTTTTTAACATTAATCGATAAATTTAGTAATAATCAAACCTGTATGCAATTTTAATTTATTGTATTATATCGACTTTAGTATAATGGGTTTGAATTACTTTATTTTACATAATAAAGAACGTTGTTAATTTCCGGACCTTTACTGCTCTAGTGCATGGTGTAATTATTTTTTGAACCCCAAAGCAGGTTAAGATATTTTTAAATATTTCCAACAAAATCTAATCCAATACAAATCTCCTAACTTTAGCATTACTTTTTCAAAATCGTTTGAGACAAATTTAAATTTGAAATTATAAAAATCATGGAAAACATTATTAACATTATTAATATATAACTAGAGTATTTAAGTTATCACTACAAAAAATCTTATTCAATACAATTTTTTTAATATAATTTTAGTAATTACTTTTTAAAAATCATTTAAAATAGATTTTAATTTTCAATTCCAAAAATTATGAAAAACATAAATTTTAATATTAATCCGACCAAAAAAGGAAAATTTAGTTGCAAAATAATGATATACTTTATAATATTTCTCGTTTAATTTAAATTAAAAAAATTTAAATCCATACTGCCCTAGTGTGTGGTGCTTATTTTCAAATAACTAATTATCAATATTTTACCACCAATCATGATAAAGAATCTATTATTAATATAACGAATTCAGATTCTCGAGTGGAATTTAATTTTTGAACCATTGTCCTACTGCTGCTGTTCTTGTAAAGTTGACAGAGAGCCAAACGGAACAAACAGCATTTTCGTCCTTATCGAAGAACGAGGAAAGGGACTTGGTAGAATGTGAAAGTAATTACTAAGGGATTTGATTGATTTGATGCCAATTATTGCAATGTTTGCTAAGCCCATTTCCATGGTCCAAATAAGGCACTTTGTTGAATGGCGATTCCTTAACTGGCCCCGATCTCCATTGATCCATTGTCCATCGGAATTGACAGGCCATTTAAAAGGCAAACGGATTGCTTGTTGTTGTCCATTCATAAATTCAAAGGTCCTTCATTTAACTCATCCTTTTCTCTCTCTATCTCGTATTATTATTAATATAATTCGTCTTTTAGGATAAAAGAACATCTCAAAAAACATTTAAAATCAAAAGGAGTAAAAATCACAATTTGAAATAAATAATAAATACTTATTTATTTGTTGCATTTGGCCAAAGAAAGTCTTGTTTTTCTGTGCACTGAATGGGAGATAAATCATGTGAGGGATCAATAAATTACTCGTTCGATTGATCAAAAAAGAGACCCCAGTGAAAAGGAAAGAGAAAAGGATGGATTTTCGGTAACAAAAAACTAAAGACTTGGCACAAAACTGGAAAAATAACACATGAAAACAAGGAAGAATGGCTTTGCCAAGATGAAACTCATAAAACACACATTTTTCTTGTCTCTCTGACCTGGTAACTAAAGATGATTTTGGTTGATCTTCAACAATATTTCACGATCCATTGAAATTGACATTTATTTGGGCTCAAATCAAAGGATTCTCAACCGAAAGATAATATTTTCCTTCTGGTTGGAAATCTTAGCATTTCCGGGAGTTTGAAATAATACTCCGAGTTTTTAGTGCTACTTCAATGTTTATGTTGCAATGAAATGATTTGGAATGTAAAGCGATTTGTCAGGTTTTTCAAGAAATTAAAGATACTGAATCCAGTTTTTGCCTCCTAAAAGAGATTGATAAACATTAAATGTACTACTTGTGGTATTTGGTCTTAAAAGGCTTTACAAACTACATAACAACACATATAAAACAACTTACAATGAGCAAAAATTTAAATAAAATTAATTAAAATTAACTATTAAATGATTGTAATTAACATGTTTGGCACATATCAAAAAGCTACCTTTTTTTATTGGATTGAATGTCGTAATGTGGTACTTTTATTATAAATTAAAAGTTATAATGCATTTTTCACTATTGAAAGAACAACATAATCAAATGTAATAATTTACTCAATAAAAAAATTGGATATTGACCATGTCATCATACTCCAAAATAATGTCAGGCACATATAAAATCACTTTCTTATATTTTGAAAAGGATAGCAAAAAAAAAATCATGTTTGGAAACTATGAAAAACTAGTATTACTCTTTCCTAAAAAAACAGCTTATTTTACACATTTGTAACACAAATACATCTATTAACATTCTTCGCAATTTAGAGAATAGTCATCTGCAATTTCAACTTTTGTCAATTGGGAGAGTGGTCCGAGCGACACTACCTTAAAAATCTGAAACATGAAATAATTGACTGAAAATCTTTATTTTTAATTTATTAAGCTTCGTTCTCAAAATATTCTAAAAATATTTAATTTTTTATATTAAATTTATTATAAAAATTGCTAAAAATCATTAATAATTTAAAAATTTTATTTTAACTTATGACGAAAAAGAGGAAGCGGAATTAATATATGTATATCTTAAATAAAATGAATTTAATAATATATAAACCTAAATATCAAGAAACGAAGGAAATATTTTAAAGGTAAATTGTCACTCTCCCAATTACAATGGCAAAAATTAAAATTGCAGAACTAAAAGGTTCGATTCTAAATAGGTCGTCATTGGCAATGCTAAAAGTTGCGATTGCAATGCCAAAAAGTGAAGGTTGAATTTTTTGCAGTTTTTAATGGGTAAAACCGCAATCACAAACCAATCAATACCTGAAAATCAAATTCATACGACAAGTGAAAACCCGAAAAAAGATAAATAAGCTATGATTTCTCACATTAGCGTTATCATTACATAAAATTTATCACATCCCGATAAATAAGGAATCGAATCAAATTTGTATATTTGTATGTAATATAAATTGTAGAGATAACTTGTTTTGAGTCAAATTTTAAAGAACCGTCACGAAATCCATCTAATTTTGGAACATTGTCATATCAAATTTTTATTTGTAATTTATGAAATAGTTAGTGGTTGAATTGCAAAAAGCTTAATATTAGGCATGTATGAACTGGTTTATTTATTATTCGAAAAATTTTAAACTTTTCTCATAATAAAAAATAACCTTTATTTCAGTCCTTAAATAATTAACTATTTGACACATAATTTACTAGTTTTATGGGTAACTTCTTCAAATTTCGTTCTTTATTTATAAATTTATGTTTTGAGAATTGACACTTCGACTCAATTTGTTTATATGTTTAATTTGTGATTTGCAAAATAAGTAGAAGTAGAATTTTAAAATTAATTAGGATTAACAATAGCTCAAAACAGTTTTAAATTAATAAACCAAATTAATATTTTCTCTTAATCTCCAAAACAAATTTGGAACACAAAACATCTTCAAATCTTATCGATTTCTTCTAATCAAATTAAAACGCAATAGTTTCGAATTTGATGACAAATTAGTAGGGAATTCACCCACAAATTGGGAACTGATCCAATAATCTGTGACCCAAATTCCATTGAAAATCGGGTGAAGCATAAGGCACTTAATCGATTTTGGAAGCCCCTTAACTATAAGCCATTAACCCTTGAGTAACTGTTTATTAAAACACACACTGGTTTTTTTCAACCAAACTACCACCACGAGTCTTGTGCCGTTCGTTTGTCACAACACGCGCCACCAATCTTAGTGATAGTTCTTCCCCCCACCGAAAATAAATCAAATTTTTTACCTTGAATCCCGCGCGAGTCTCTATACAACTTAATCGGATACTCTTACGCGGCTCTCGGCTCGGGTTTAAAACCC
Organism: Clogmia albipunctata; assembly: GCA_001014945.1. Classification (NCBI taxonomy): domain Eukaryota; kingdom Metazoa; phylum Arthropoda; class Insecta; order Diptera; family Psychodidae; genus Clogmia; species Clogmia albipunctata. The sequence continues at coordinate 28,870 of JXOV01020696.1, forward strand.
GCTTTCAACCCCAAATTTAATTTGAAAAAATTAACGCGTGTTGTCGATTTTTTTCCTATTCATTCAAACTTTTTAACTGTTTCCACTCTTTTTTCGACGCGTTCTTTGAAATTAGGTGAAATGAAAAAAAAACACACACACATGCATGCTCTTCAATTTACAGTTTCGGTTTCCTTTATTAACCCAATCACCATCATTCATCTCTTTGAGGAGATCCTGCACGGTGATTTCAATGCCGAGGAGAATTCCTCTTCCAATTCACCGATATTTTTCTCCTATGACGCGCGATCCTTGACTAGCGGTACCTTCCTCTTGTGATGCTTCTTCAACAAGCCTTTGTTGGTTCATTTCATCCGACGCACAGTGGAAATAGTTTTTTTTAATTCAAAATGTTACGTATTTCAAGAGTTCATTGGTATAAACTTTTTAAATAGTCAATAAATATTTTAAAATAAACAAATTGAAAATTATTTAAGTAAAGCAGCAAAACTATTAAAAATTATAACTAAATAAATTTTCTAAATTGTATTCATCATCATTTGAAGAATTTTTTCATGCTTTTTCCTATTTTTTTAATAATTATTTTAACTTTTATTATGAGTATGAATATAATATAAATAATATAGATATTTTAAAGAATATAATCTTCAAATTCGAGCTGAAATTTACAAAACCGGTTAAAATTAAAAAGTCCATTACATTGTTAATTAAATACAAATATTGGCAAAAAATAAGTATATTTTTTAATTAAAATTATAATTCCAGAACAAAATATTGCGAATCTTTCTAGTTGGCCTGGCTAACATCGTTCCGCCTTAGAATCAAAAAATATTAACCATTCAAATTGTATATTATTATGTTATTTAGTTATAAAGTGTACTAATTCACTTGGAAAGCGAAATTTAAACCAAATTTTTTATTCGGTTAAACAAAAAACAATGAGAATAATTTAAGCAATGTTTGACAGACACTTTGGAAATAGAATTGATGTGACAGTAACAGAGTAACCACTTTGTTAATTGACGTTCAGTTGTCAGAATAAAACAACAGCATCTAAGTATTTAATTTAATTATTGAAAAGTGTCGCATAAAATATAGGTTTATGATCTAATCCTTCTATATCCTCCTAAAGCCAGGACTAAATAATACATAGAAATTAACCAAATCCGTCATGCTATTCTCTATTGATGGCGAACCAAAGGCTGTATATAAAAATGAATGGTCCAATTCAATGAAGGTTATAGCCGTACCCGTTTATCCTTGATATCTCTGGAACCAAAAGAAGCTTGATCTTCAAATTTACACACAGTATACCTTTAAATAGATTACAACAGATTTACATATACTTGAATCAATTTTGCGAAATTCCGAGAAAAAAAAAACAATAAACTACACGTCCTGAATGGGTCAGCGTTATAGCCATGCCCTCCTTTTCTCCTCTATGGGGCATTGGTTAAACAATCTATTGTTGGAGGTAGTTGGACAATCCGAAATATATCCAGGTTTGTAGGGAATCCAACTATAAAGTACAATACAATAACGACAGAAGCCAAAAAAATATTAGGCATCACTTTATTTAAACATTTTAATTAATAATAGCACTTTAATTTTTAAATTAATTTTGTTCGTAAGAAATACTAATAATCAACTATTAAAATTTAAAAAACAATACAAGTTTAACCAAATTTATACCACAAAATCCAACTAAAAGTAAATTTACCTCAAATCAAAAGACAAATCTCGGAAATAATTCAAAATAATTTATTATTCCATACCAATGTGATGTTATTAAATATTACCCTTACGCGATTAAAGAAAAAAGGAGAAATTTAATATAATTTATTTGGGCACACACCTCTTTTTACTCGCTCTCCAGGCCTGGCTGGCTTGGATTACGCCGTGGTGCCGTTCGATGTGAGCTGACGAGGCGCACACGAGTCCTATTTGTTATCCCCGCGACCTGATTTACTAACCGACATATGGCTGCACGTAATTTAAGAAGTCGGCTCCTAAAGCGAGAGAGTGTTTTTTATATCTCTGTTTTGTTGTTTTTCGCCTCTCAAAAACTTCTTCCTGCATTCGATCCATCGCCAAAGGATGGATCGGATCGGATTGGATTTGAGCACACAATACAAATAATCTTATTTTTATTGTGCGGTGGCACCCGTTGCTCCAAGGAACATGCACCGGTTGTTTATTGAGGCAAGAATTAAAGCGGCTCTTCCTTTAGCAGCAGCACTTCATTAATAAAAAAGAGTGACCCAATAAAAAGGAAAGGGATCAGGTTTTCGTGTAAAGAAATAGATAGCGGTTCGAATCATCAGTTTCGATCAATTCCGTTAGTTTTGTTTAATGGAAACAGTTATAAAATGAGGTTATTGTTATTTGGATGGAAAATTAATTAAAATTTAGAGAGAAAGGGAGAGAGAGATAATAGCAATTTGATCATTTATATATGTTTGTACTATTTTATACTTTAAAAATTCAATATAGTTATATTTGTAAAGTTTATAGTTTTTGGTTAAATTCATTTAAATTTTAATACTTAAAAAGTATGTTTAAGATTTTCTTTTATAAAACGTCAATTAATGACGTAATAATAAAACATAAGAGTCTTCTTCTGTTAAGCGGCTTTGGTTGTTCCATAAATTTCAATTTAAGTTTCTCATACTTTTTCGAAAAAAATAATACAATTTTAACAAAGAACTGTATAACCCTTTGTATAATAAACTATTTGAAAACATCCGAAATTAAACACTTGTTTCTATTAGATAAACTGATTTTACTCCTTTTTTGTTAATCGCTTATGTTTTATGGTTCCCCTTTTCAATCATTGGTAATTACGTATCCACGTAAGTCTTCAATTAAAACTAGCTCGAAATCAAAATTTAAGAACTTATTGTACAAAAGTGGAACTTGTATCCTAGGCTGTGCAAAGCAAAACAGATTACTTTAACACCTATTTATACAATATCGGCGATAAGTGTGAAGGTATTAAACCATTGTACGTTAGTATAGTGAGGGTTTTTAGAAATTTTTACAATTACTGTTGAAGTTTTTTGAATTTCTTTATTCCTACGGATATTATCATTGACCGCAGATAATTTCTGCACTCATCTTTATTGGTAAAAATAAAGCTTTCATTATTCGTACTTCATCAGATATGTTAAAGATACTTTTCGGAGGTTTATAAGATTTATTTTCCTCTCCTATCCAAACGCTTTCCAGATTATTTAAGGAAACTACTATTAGGATATCGATAAGTTATTTAGGGTCAGAATTGCTGTTAGGCAAGGAGAGCTAGGGCGAATTACGTGGAGGGGCGAATGGCTGTGCACCATACACCTAATGATACGTTTTCGTACACCTGGAGAATTATCTTATTCACATATTTTATATGTGAATAAGGGCTATAATCCCCGAGCGGGTTCTGCGCCCACCAACCAATAATGAAGATAAGATTTATTTAATATTTTAAGAACGGATTGTACTGTGACGGTTCTAATGTTGAGAATCATAATAAATAGAAAATATACACTGCTAATTTTTAAAATTTCTTTATGGCGAATGTAGATTTATTTCTTCTTGTAGTGATTTTTGAAAGTTCTTCTAAGGAAATTGGTTTGATGCATATGGAGGAAGAAATATTAAATAATTATTTCAACTTTCATCTTCAGCTGACTGGAAGATTGGATTTTTCGTGTTGGAACCTTTGAACCTTTGAATTTGGCAGTTTTGATGGCGATTTGACTTGATTTGATAGACTGATATTTGTTTTTTATTTCTGACTTTGTTATAATCCGGCTAAAGTATATTTTACAAACAGTGTAATGTAATTTGTATAAAACTTGTAAGTTTGTTATAAAAATTACATATTTAATGCAGTACATTAAAAAAATTAATAACAATACTTTCTTTCTGTAAAATTTTAACGACAAAATTGGATTATAAAAATTATAAAACTAATGTTTACAATCACAAAACAATAATTGAGTTATTATTTCATTAAAAACGCCTCAAATAATTTGTTCTGATTAATTTCCTTGATACGGTTCTACTTGTTTTGGATTGGGATTGTCATTTTTAATCCTGTTATGTATTTTGATACAGGACACCCGTTTCCAGGGCACATAAACAACAATGCACACTTGAATAACAGAAAACAGAGAAGCGGAGAATATTGCATCTGTTTCGCCATTCTTGAAAAGAAAGGCGATTCATCTGTTGTCTTTGAGAGATCCTTTCTCGGCAGTAAAAGGAGGCATAAATCTGCCAGGTTGGATTCCTTTTCATTCCAACTCTTGTCTTGCATTTTTGCTCTACATTTGCGGAAATCTGTGTGTTTCGCAAAAAGAGTTCATTTCACCCAAAAGGTTTCGCATTTCTGCCTGAAATTCCTTATCAAATTCTTTCCTATACCTCAACCTCATTCCACAGGTCTTATCTAGCGGTACTTTTCGGGTTAAAGTAACCCATTTTTGAGGAAATACCTTACTTCGTTTGGGAGTTTGTTAACCTAATGGGGATCTAGAGTGAAATGTTTAAATATTTAAAGCTAAATTATAATAAAATTTTATAATAATTATTTCAACCAAATAAATGAAATAAAAAAAAAATCTTTTTGCACTCCCGTATCGAAACATACGCTGTTCGATATCCATTTGAGTTTCGTAATGTTTCACTTTATCGCACTCAGTAAAAATTTTGCATCTTTATTTCACTAATGAAAAAATGTCATAAACTATCCAACAAATTTGTCTCAAAGTCAAAATTTCGTCGCCATTGTTGCCCTTAAACTA
>JXOV01020706.1:0-19051 GCA_001014945.1 Clogmia albipunctata
ATTCTATTCTATTCTACTCATTCCACACATCCCTGAAAATCTCTTGAGAGAAAGTGGGGAATTTCACTTTCCAGGACCAATACATTGGCAAAAGTAATCCTNTCTTGGCGGCAGACAATCAACAACTGAGCGCGGCAGTCAGAGGTTTGTTGTGACTCAGCAGCACGTTCGTTTATTCTATTCTATTCTACTCATTCCACACATCCCTGAAAATCTCTTGAGAGAAAGTGGGGAATTTCACTTTCCAGGACCAATACATTGGCAAAAGTGATCCTTCCTTCCCTTCCTTCACAATTCTAAGGCAATGCACAGTGGATTAAAAAAAACTAATTTTGTTTTTTTCTACCGAATTTTATACAATTCCAATATTTATTAATTATTTATTTAAATAGTAAGCAAAGCAAATGAAGACGATTCTTACATACAACTTCTTATGATTCTAATCTTCTTTCTTTATAGAAATATATTCTAAATATATATGGTAATTGTATACAATTGTTGTTTTGAGTAATTTTATGAATATAAATCTATATATTCTTTGCCTATGTTAAAATGAATAATAATGTTTATATTGACATATCGAGTTTGATTTTTTGTATTTTCTTTAATAAGAGTTCCGTTTCAATCAGTATTCCTTGGCTAGACGCCGCCCCTTTCGGAGCATAGGGCTATGTTACCAGCATAGTGCACTGAACTACCAGTAGACTTGGACTGTTAACGCCACCGTTGACGCTAGTCGTTGGGTTCTTCCGCTGCCATCATATCCTAATGAACCCTGGATCACTGTACATTGGTCTCCTATTGTCTTTTGCTCTCCCTACTATATTACTATACTTTATATTAAGCCAAAGTAAATTTATCTTGGTTTTTAAATATTTAGGTTGTGCATATTATGAACTGTGCTTCAAATGGGTATTAGTGGAATTGAAATGTAATATCAAGATCATTTCTAAAATTGAATGTCAAAAATGAATTTAACATTTTAATTTCAATTTATATTGAAATGTGAATTTATATATAGGAAACAATCGAAAAACAAATATTGAATATTGATTAAAAGACACAAAGAAATAATTTCGAGAAAGAATTAATTTTACGTCACAACGACTAATTATATTTCTGCGATTGCCATCTACAACCGATGTTTTAATGAGGATTATTCCATTTAGAGAATTTAACGGGTAATTACAATTACGATTATGAGGGCAATGAGCAGTTAGAACTTGACTAATTCGATTATTTTCGTTAGAAAATAAAGTCACCTTAAATTTCTATTATTTTTGTTCTTTTATTCAATTTCCATTTGGCATGGGTCTGCCACAGTGCGGAATTTTCATAAATTTCGGGGAATAAGTAATTTTCGATCTAAAAAAATGGTCTAAGTAAATTTTGATGTACAGTACAGAAACTTTATGAGGAATCTCTATAGTGACCAATTATGGTTGAGGTATATTATGCCGTACCCGAGTTTTATCCTAAAACACCCCTTAGTGAAAATATAACAACTCGCTACGCTCGTGGCTTAAAACACCTCTTGTGTATAACAATACCTTATCTTATCGATCTTGTTGTATTAATAACTGTAATATCTTTAGATATTAGTATTGGGAACATTAGTGGAATATTTCTCTTTGATTAATTCTCCAAATTGAAATACTTGTTTACTATTTACAGGAGTTGGTGTAATGGTTGCAATAATAATAATAATGTAATATTTAGAATGGTTTCACAGTTGCGATATATAGAATTATTATCCGTATTTGATTATTTGAATTGATATCGTTAACGGACATATGAATAACTAATACATATTTGGTTTTAAAATTTAATTATACTAAAATACATTTAAAATTTTGTTAATGATTTAAGTGAATTATTATTTTGTTTAAATATTTATTAGTCCGTTGATTAATATTTATATCTTATTTTGTGATATTGTATGACCTATTTTTATCCTCCTATAAATAAGTAAAATATCAAACTTAATTTATATACTTACGAAAAAGAAATTTTATGGGAAATGAAAAAAATATACAAGTTTTAACAGTTTATCGCCGGTTCTTTTAACGATGCAAAGACTAAGAAGTCTTGTCTCGACGAGAATTTCCTCCCTTATATTCAGGGCTCTGTCTTTGGTAAGAAATGACTGTTTTTCACTGTGATGATATCATTTTCTGCCGCATTTATATTCCATTGTTCCATTTATTTAATTACACAGAAGCCAAATTTGGCAACTGCTAAACGAGAAAATAGCTGTTTAATAGTCTCGACCGCGGCAAATTTGCATACGCGTCTTTTAGTATATTGGCGCTTTGCTCTCGGTCTGTCTTTGTCTGGTGTTATGGAGTTATTTATTTAATGATTTCTTTATTGCGAAATTGATTTAATTAAAGGCATAAAAAAGATTTATTTAACTCATATGGGGAAGCCTCGAAATACATTTAAGAGAGCCATGTGGACATTATTTATTTAATTAAGGGGTTTAATTTGTTTAATGCAGAATATCGGATACCCTTTCAATAATTCAAAACGAGCCATAAACTATTCAATGAAGCGCAATACAATTAAAATAAATCGTTGTGTTGGCTCTCTGTTCTTAAACTTTTAATAGTCAGTTCTTTTCCATATAAATGTGGAAAATTTTATTAAAGCACTTTTATTGCACTTTTCAGTTTCCATACAATTAAATTACAGCATAATTGAATTTTTAAATTAAATTTTTCATAAGCACCACTGGAAGTTGTGAATTTGTAAGATATTTAAAGTTCCGTTGAACCGATATTTACAATTCAAATGAACGGTTTGGTTGAAGTGTTTGCTTTATGCTGTATTGTGAATTGTATACATAGTTTTGTAAAAATAGTAATACAGTACCTGTTGACTTCATGAATTATTCAAATGGGATAAACAAGCCAGAATGTCGTTGGTGAAATGAGATTTTCAGTTATTTTATATTATTTAACCGAACACACCAAATTCAGTTATCAAATGTAAACAAGTATAAAAATATGAGCTTATTTATTAATAATTGAATAACTGTTATTAAAAATATTTATTTTGAATTGTTAAAATGAATCAAGTATTTTTCCATCCAATCAATGGGGCTTAGTAAATATTAGGACAAATTTAGGAATTGTCACTTATGGAAATAAAATGAATTCTGATGTACATAAAGACCGTTTTACTGGAATGGTGGAGGATTCCAAATTGGTTTCAGAAAATGGTGGATGTCCATTGGCTGAAGGGAGAGAAGACGAATTGCATAAGAGTGTAAAACGATTTTTCTCAACGGAGGCGTTTGGAGTGGAATGTAGAAGAACTACTGAATATACTGAAGATGAGGAAGAGGCGATAAATATAGTTCAGAGCAGTCTGAAATATAATGGTTTGCGATATGAAGTTGAACTTCCATGGAAGAATGACCGTCGACCTATGGAGGGGAGTTANACGGAGGCGTTTGGAGTGGAATGTAGAAGAAGTACTGAATATACTGAAGATGAGGAAGAGGCGATAAATATAGTTCAGAGCAGTCTGAAATATAAAACAACTGTATTGTAATGAAATATAATAAATTACATAGAATTGTTAATTTAAATCTTTTATTACTAACCTTTTACTTAATTCGATATGTTATGTAATTATACATTTGAGTGATAAATGATATAATAGAACAAAATCTTGTATTTAAAACCGATTTTTCTTGAAATTTATTGTAAATATGTTGTGTATTATGAAATAAAATTATATCTTAATAGTGAAATTTGAACAAAATACTATATAATTAATGTTAGTGTTTATTCTGTTATTATTCAACAAAATTTCATGTTGTTGATTGAATTTCTCTTAATTCAATTATTTACCACTTCAAGCCTTTTAGGTTAAAGAGTTTTACGAATTTAAATTGGAAAAATTCTAGTGAAGTACCCATTTTATCGAAAAAGAAATTGAGCTATTTACATAAATTTTACAAGAAATTACCATTGGAAAAAAATATTCATAAATTAAATAAATTTATTGATATGCTACTTCAATTTATAATAAATAAGAAACTCCCTTCTTATGGAGTGACTTCCTCCTACCTCATTGGTTATTTTGACTACAAATGCATAAACTTAACAAACCGAGCTCCGCTCCTTTCTTTTTTGAGAAATATATTTATGTTATCCAAATTAATAAAACTCATAATAACTTTAAGAAAATAGAGGTAAATGGCCCAAACTTGGTCTCATGGTATGGTAGGTTGGACACAGAACCCGTTCGAAGATTATGGTCCTTATTATTAAAGTATTATTATTAGCTTCGGTTTTGATCGCGGACAAAAACGGAAATAAACAAAGTCAGTTTTGAACACCTTTTACTAGGAAATATTAACATGACACAGCTTTATAAGTTGCGGAATCTTATGAGAATGGAATATTAAAAGCATTCATTTAACAAATTTGTCGTAGTTAAAAAGATATTAACCAAAATACGAATACCTGCGATCACAAAAACCATCGCAATTCGCTTAAAAGTAATATTTTTATTGTGATCAAGTACAGACGTATTTAAAAGAGAAGAAATTGTGAATTAATAACATTGGTCAGACTGTGTCCAAAATTGACTGCTTGAGGAGAGGGTCTGTCCACAGATTGACTGAAAGCAGCTGAACAGTAAGAGATAGAGCTCCGGTGTGTTCGGACGAGTTGTGGAGGGTGGCGGGCCCGATCGACCGAGCCCACTGTGGACACGCTGGTAAACCTAAGAGAGAGAGAATGAACGATATACTGAATTTTCCTATAAGCCATATAGGAAAAGTCGTGAATATTGAGATAAAGGAAATACAGGCGCAAAATGTGTTTTACCGTTTTTGACAAATTTTTGGACCACGTCAAGAACACGATCCCATTCGCCTTGATCCGTCTTGTCTATATTCAGGAGATTTTAAAAATGCGTACACTGACCAGGTTATTAGTGAATCCGAAGAAAATCGAGAGACAGAAAATATAAATTTGAAAATATTAATTAGTTGAATTTGTAGTAGAGTTTATTATTTGATTCAATTAAAATTACCTGAAAAAACATAGTATAAGAAATGTATAACCTAAATTTTTGCTGTAAAAAACCAACCGATGGGTTAAGATACAAGTGTTTATTAGGTACGCCATTCGGCAACGAACACTAAGGCAGTATAGGTCTAGGCACTTGTCAGGTAAGAAACTATTTCTCAGAATATAAATTGTAGGGGCAAATTAAATTAGTGTATATACTTACGGGAAAGAATTTTCACCGGAATACGTTACCTTTTTCAGTCGCCGATTTTCTCAAATCCCGTTGAAAGAGAAATCTTAATTGGTTCTGAAAAAGGGTTTAATCAATTTAGTGAAAAGTTCTGTGTGTGTGTTCGTGTAAATTAAACTCTCGACGGACAGTTGGATGTTAATTTATTTACGGCTCAGAACAGACTAAAGTATAATAATTTAATCAGCGCTCGTCGCGCTTTGCAAAGATGAAAAGTGCTTATTCGACGCATTCCCAGTCGAAATAATATTCCTTGTGAATTACAAATAAGTAATGGCGTAAACAAATAAATAAAATAGGCGGATTGACTGGATCCGTTTACAACTGGTCTAGGTGCTATTAATTGACTACTAATACATATATTGAAAACAAACAGTCACGTAAAGTATACCACCCGATGGTTGAGGCTGAAACTACCCCTAGTTCCGTAATGTAAGGTCGTGGGAAAAGTTCATTTTTTTATACATAGGGGCAACATAAAGCAATGTCATTATTTAAATCAAAAACAGCCTTACTTTATTTTAATTATCTTAATAAGAGTTTATGTAATTGGTTTTAGAACCATTAAAAGATCTTGAAAAATTTTTCTTTTTGAAAACAAATAGGAAACATATAAGTATGAGATTTAATTAATAAAAAGCAAAAATACTATTGAAAGAAACAATAATTAATTTATGTTTCAATCCTATTAATAAATTTTTAATTTTCTTTATTACAGGAAGGTCAAACTTTAATTTATACGTTGCTCATACCAATTTTTATGGCTGCAATTAGTCATAATTACATTTCCGATGCCCAAGCTATATGAGAATAAAGTTAAAATAAATTTCCGTTTAACGAGATAGAAAATGGAGCCGATCTGACATTTGCTAAGGAAGTCCATTTAATGTTCAAGGAAACAGGTCAACTAAATGTTAAATATATAAATAAACTTGTTGGGAAGGAGCTGAATTGAAGAGCTTCAATTTTTCGACTTTTGATTGGACAAGATATAAAGAAAGACTGTTTGAGCTTCTCCTAATAATTTGAAAGTATTTGAAAGAAATTCACTGAACTGTATGAATTTAATTCTGATATCAAATAGGATTTGTGTCGTTTCCCACGATCAACTTGAAGAAAAGTTTCGAAAGTTTCTAGAACATTTTCAGCCATACTGTTTAAATGACTCTGAAATCGTTTTATTTCGAAATTTCGTTTTGACGCCAATTTGCCAAGTTCCAAAAATGGTTCTATGAACTTATTTGTCAAATTTAATGACTTCCTATTTTTGTTTCTGTTTATTTAAATGTCAAAATTTATTTACCTAATAAGAATTACGTAGATAGAAGTTTAAAACGATATTTATTTATTTGAAAATGAGTAAATTAAAATATTTTTCATCAATAATTTAAAAAAAATAGTTTGATAATTGATTAAATAAATGCTTTGAAGGCGTTTGTCCTGATATAAATAATTTTTAAGTGAAATTGGCAGTTTTGATTATTTACCCTAATAAAACAACATCAGTTTTAAGAAGCATACTTTCAATTAAAATAACTGTACACTTCATGGGGACAGCAGGTTTGAAAGAGCTTTTAAGTAAACCATTCCAAATTTATAAACCTGGATTTTAAATAAAAAAGTATGGTTGCTTCAGACATTCTGTTCTTAATTTTGAAACAACAAAAACATGAATTCTATTTTTACATTCGCCCTAGCCACAGTTTAAGATATTAAATTCCTTAATCCACTCAAATTTTTCATTATAAAATCCTTGATGTTTAATAAGTTTTCTATTTTAGATTATTTTTGGAGTTTTTCCAATTTAGGAGTTATTCACCTGATTAAGGTTTAATAGCTTTGCGAAAGTAGCTCTTTGTTATTCACTAACAGGTTATAAATAAGTCGGAATTGTTGTCAATTGTTCTAAATATGCGACATGGTTTTTAAAGTGCTTCCCTTCTATTAAGTTCTAGATTAATTGAATTTGTCTTGTATATATTGAAAGAAATCGTAAACAAGGGAATATTTTTAGGCACATTAGATTATTACAATGTTTTAAAAAATATTTATTACAGGGCAAAGGTATTTCAAATTCTTTCACAAGAACTGTGATCAATTAATGGGATAATATTACTTATTTTACGATAATGGAAAATTCTATTTTCCGGAATAAGAGATTACCGTCGCAAATATTTGGTTTAGGTGAGACAGTTGATTATTTTTGTTATTATAATTTGGCGTGGGAGAAATTCCTTGAATCAGATTTGAAAATATTTCGAGATCCATCGAAACTCGTCACTGTGGCAAATAAACAGATATTTTTGTTACACAAATACAATTGTTTGTGCAAATATTTTGCCATCTAGTTGAAAAGTCCTGAAGATGCACCCGGAATCGATAATGACGTCTGCGTAAAGTCAATGACAACCGCCATATAAACGAATATTTCAATTAAGATCTAATTATTATCTAATTATTATTATACCGACGTGGTAATGCATCCGGCTGCCTCTTCAGAGGTCATGGGTTCGGTGCCTGGGCGGGTAGGATCGACTGGGTTCTTTTTCAACAGGTCTAGGTGTTATTAATTGACTCATAATACACTGAAAACAAATTTAGTCATGTAAAGTCAAAGCCCGTTGATCGAGGTTGAGACCCCCATGTTCCTTACAGGAATTGAAAGGGAAATTTATTTTCATGTTTTAGTTATTTGATGGGAAAATATTATTGATCCAAGTTAATGGAACATTGGAACATGAACCACAGTATCTAATTATACAACATTTAAAAAATTTAGGCTATTTCTGTATCAATTAAATTTTAATTTGAAATTTCGTAAAATCTGTATTAAAGGCAACTTCTTAATATGGTTTATGATTTTATCTACAAATGGTATTTTTGAAAATTATTGAACTTTTCATTGAAATTGAAACTGGATAAGGCATTATGCTATGAACTGACAAGAAAAGCTATCAACCACAATAAATTAATAATAATACGTAATATTTTAATATGGGTGAAATCTATTTTTGTAAGCACGAGACATCCAATCGACTTAATCTGATTTAAAATTAGATGTAATTATCTTTTTATTTATTTCTATAAAACTCATATTAGTAACATATTGAGCAACATAATAAATCAAGAGATTTTCACATTCTTCAATGGCTAAATGTTTGATTGTTTGTCAAACAATTGACTATATTAAGAGAAACTTCTTAGAAAAGGGGATGCTTCTTGTGGTGCCGTAAGTTTTCTACAATACTGTCAAAAATATGAAGATTCTTTTAATAATGTCCATCAATTTCACACATAAGCGCCTGGAGCCTAGGCTAAATAGATTCAGTAAACAAAGTCAACAAAAGTGATGACCCTTCTCGCAAGTAATGGACATGTCCAAGAAAGTTGTTTAAAGTTTGTTCCAATTTTTTAATGGAACAATGGCTTCTTCTTAAATCAATTTCCTTCCCATAACCAATTGAATTTGCTTACTGTTGGCAACTTGGAACTCTATTATAGTTGCATTTCTCGAATTCAATCAATACGATAACTGAACTCTTAATTGGAAGTTCCATAATACTGCACTGATGTCGTTTAAAACAAATATTTAAAATTAAACTCGGTTTCCATTTGTTTGGTAATTTATGAAATTGCTCTCAAATTCAATACAATGGCTGGGTTGTCATCCATAAGGAGTGCTTTCCCGTACTTTTAGCTCCGGAACAAAACTAACTTTTATTTCTTTTGAAGCAATAGAAAATGAGCCTGAATTCTTTATATCTTGATGAAAACCTTAATTTATATAATATAACAAGAATTAGGAAAATTCATATACCTAAGGAAACTTTTGCAAGAATTGAAGAATATTTTAAGAACTTTTTAGCTATCAATTACATATATTCAACCCTCATATCATTTTTAATGAAAATTTGAAAGATCATATATAGTAGTGCTGGTGAATTCTTCGTTTAATTTGTGTAAATTATTTGTAAACTCATTAAGTGGGATAATGTATCTCGTATAAGTAATATAGTGTGAGATCAGAAAAATATTTAATATTCCTTTAGATCGCACTTACCTAAAATGGAGCAAAAGTTTGGTTCTGCAAAGTTTATAAGGCTTGTAAGAGAAATTTCGTAGAAGTGTGCCAAGAAAGTAATTGGAAACAGTTTCTCTTAAAATTTGACACAACAATTGTTACTTACTCTCTTCACTTACCTTTTTGGTCTGCAGCAATTGTTCCATTGTTCTGAAAGCCACTCGAGAAATATCATTAGACTTTATTCTCCAAGGGACCATGTAGCAGTGTCTCTGTCTCCAATTATTTCGTGTTCGGCCTGATCATTAACAGCACGCTATAGAATCTTGTTCAAGTGTAGAAAGGGACAAAGGCTCGACGACATAATTAGGATTTTTCAGTGTACATGACTGTTGCTAACAACACAAAAACGTGAGTTAGAATCGACTGTTTCGGATTTCGGGTAAACCTAAAGCGACGTTTTGTCACCGGCGAAAGCTCCCATAAAACAAATCAAGCAAAACGAATTACTTTCAATTTTCCAAAACGTCTTTATCCGATTAGTCAGCAAGAGCGGCTGAATGATGCTGTTAAATATGCCTATTAAATTGCTTACAATGATATTATTATTTATTAGAAACTGACCATCAACCAGTTGAATATTGTAATTTGAAGAATCCAGACGTATTAATAAACCTGTGAATTAACTAGTGATCAAGTGCATCAATTGGAAATCCCTAATAACACTTAGGTAATCAGAAAACACAACAGATGCAAAATAGAATTTTTTAGTTCAAATTCAAAACTTGAGTAAAAAAATCCAAAATTTTCTATAGAAATAGCTTAAATTTTTTGTATGACTCTATATCAAAGATATTTCTTTAAGAATTTAATTCAATAAAAATAATATTTTTCTTATTTATTTAATCATTCCTAAATGTACATCATTATTGGTGAAAATGACGTAACCCTGTGTCCTGAAAACTGTAGTGGAATTAAACATGATGTCGGTGGAATTTGAATTCCATCGACAATGAGCATATGTGACATCATTATACCTCTCGGAAATTTACCTAAATTATTCAACGTTTTCTTTTACAATGCAAATACAATAACACTGCACACTCCAAACAAAACGATTGTTCATTCTCTCTCTAACAACTTTGCTCTTTTCCTCTTAGCATTGAATTTTATCCAATTCCATTTCCTCTACTGAACCAAACTCGTAATTAAATTGGTCTTCTTCCACTTCATCTCTTGTCTAATTTATCTCAATGTTTTCATCTAATTATTTATAAACTTGATGGAGAAAATTATGTAGTTGAATTGAATATTGGATACTGAATAAATTAGGGGGCGGAAAAAAATTTTAAATAATGTTTCCAAAAACACTTGAAGTGATTAATTGCAATTTCGTGTTCCTTATTAGATAAACATAATATTACCATATCTTCTTTTTAACATGTGTCGTTATTGCAAAAGTACAGTTTTTCAATGTATGGTATCTATACCTATCCATAAATTACTAGGCGTCTCCACGTTATTGTTGCGTGCGTCTAATGGATGAGGAACAGTATACATTAAAAATACTTCTTTAATTTTATCAAAAAGTCCAAATAATTAGTTAGTCCCAATAGCTGTTGAACCCCATGATAAGTAGAAATATCCAGACATTCAAATTCCCACACTGACTGGTTTTAAAATTTAGTACTTTATAATGAGAATCTAAAGTTAAATATTTATATAAGCCATTTAAATTTACTGTTTAATTTTGGCTCAAGTTTACTGTGGGATCATTTACCTTTTTAACCTTTTACCGAACTTTTTCGTAAGCTTAAAGTTATTAAATTCCGTTGATTTAAATACATTTGTTCACTTTTATTTTATTGAATATTATTATTTATATTATCTCAAAAACTTAGCAAAATTATAATTAGGAGTTGTTTCTTTAAAGATCATAATTTTATGTATTTAACTTTATTTGAATGAACTAAAACCTTTTGTTTTTCAAAAATCATATCGACTAACAAAATTATAGTTTGTTATAACCGTAAAATAGAATTATATTAGCCCTAAAACACAGTATAACCATACATATTTTTAGGAATAGTATCTAAATAACTCAAATATATTCTCTGCATTTCTATGCTTTGGTAAAAATTCCACCTTTAATGCGTACATTTCATTACCAGTATTTACATTTTAACATTTGTTATTTTTAATGAACGGTATTGAATTGATTATCCCTGAAAATTAGTTCCAACGCAGATAAAGTTGGGCGTTTCACTTTATTAGCCAATGGAAAAATACCCAAAAGTTTGCCAATTAGACATGTGATGATTTTTACGTATTGCGCATAACATTAAAATAGGAAAGTAGCTCAACAGACTCTATACATATTTTATGACTTTTTCTTATTCCATACATAGAATTATTCCGATAATGTTTTTGATTTCAATTGTGTCGATCAAATTTCTTTGGCTTGTTTGGAAATCCTGATACTCTTATCAAATTCCACATTTCCCTAATTAAAGGAAGGCAGAAATGGAGAAGGATTGCGGCTGGTGAAAAGTGTAGTGTTTGCTTGAGCGTCGCATTGACTTGTAAGAACTTTCTCCCCAAGCATTGTTGTTTTTCTTACTTGATATTCAATTCAATGATAATAATTTGAGGCTCATCCACTAATTTTATTCCTGATTCTGCCATTTTAGGTGTGATTGTCTTTGGTAAAGGCTTTGTGTTTTGCGATCAGTTTAATTGAGGCGAAAAACAATTTAGTAGACATTTTAACTTCTCCATCTGCACTGATCCCTTTCACCTCTTTGAGACGTATTCCCGATAAAGCAAATCCGATCAATAAAGGTGGTGGGCAAAAATTAAAAAATATCATTAGGTTACTTTTCGGTTTCTCATTAAATGGGTGGAATAATAGTTTTTGATTTAATTTCTTTTCTTTAGTTTATATTATATTTTATAACTCCATATTTCAAGCTCGTTACTCATTGCAGCACAACATATAAATGCAAAACAACTATTATTTGTTCTCAGTGTTCTCAGTGTTCTCAGCCATTATTGAAAATTCGTTATGATATTTTTTAAAATAAACTATTTTTTCAACAAATTTATCTATATAACTTTTTAACTGAAATCTAGAAAATATAATAAGGCGTTTTGTTTTGAATATTATCAGTTTAATAGATATTAACGGTTTCTTAAAAATTGTTCTTAACTTTTATCAAACCAGAATTCTTTCAATATCCCATTTCACCTTCGATTTTCTCCCTTGTGGCCAAAGATACCGGAGAAGCGTTTCTCTGGGTTGCTCTTTTATTTATTGTCCCGAGATATCAGAAAAAGGACCGATAGGTTGTTTTATCAAAATATAATTTGGTTCTGTTTCCATTAGAAGTTGGAGCCTAAAAATGAAACTGATTTTGAAGGCTTTTAAGGCCTTCAAAATCATGTTATGTTGTCGGTCTATTTCGACGTTTTTCCATTGGATGATTGAATGGAATTGAGTTGGAGTTGGAAATTATAGCAAATTTAGAAAAACAAAATAAATAACTTTCCCGTTTTTCCCGAGAGTTCGATATATTTTTAGTTTATTTATGAATTTGTCAAAATGTTATTTTTGAATTTTATTTGAAATGTCAAAGGAGTGTTTCAACGGGTGAATACTCGTAAGTCAATTTCTTCTCGCCTTACACATTTTCCATTTGTATTATTAAATACAATCAGGATTAATATTGTCTTTGTTATGCAATTTAAATAATTCCAAGAATTTCCTCTGCGCATAAAACATTTAACAAAATTAGATTGATGCTAATAGTTTTTATAATACGATTTTCGGTAACAAGTTTCAGTTATTTTCCATTCTATTTTAACTACGCTATTAACATGTTGAGGTTTTTTTGCCGTTAAAACTTTCCTCTTTGACTAATCGTTCTGGTCGTTGACGAAAAGTGGAGATACAAGTTAAAGGGACATGGACTTTGGCCAGTACTTGCTTTTCAAACATTTATTAGGGTAATGTTCACGGAAAGACATGACCAACTGGACGGAAAAGATTGTAGTTACAAAGTATGCTCATCTCGTAATTATAATAAACGAGATAAATAAACAAATGCTATCCAACTAACTCCATTATTATCGACCAATTGAATGGCAAATTCTTTGGAAGTCATTAGATTACATCCACACCACAAAATCCGTATTAATAAAAGTTTGTCCGATGCATGAGAAAAGTTTGATATTATCCCTAGGAAATTTTAGCTTTGCACTATTATAATATTTACATCGAAAATTCGTTTCATCAACGACGATAAATTTTATGATTATAATTTAGGGTTTGACTTAATTTAAGAATATATTATCTCCCACTCTACTTTTATGTGTTTTAAAGAAAGAATAGAAATTTATGGTGAGTATTCATAAATAGTAGAAAAGAATGAGATGAAAATGTTTTAGGGAAAATGTTTTTGTGGATAATACTTTAATTTGCTTCAATTTCATTATTAAATGAATTTTTATTCAATACCAAAAATTTCGAAAAGGAATAATTTATCAAAAATTAAATTTATTCGATTTTGACATTAAATAAAATCAATTTTATATATAATATGTTTCATAGTTAAGATTATGTAGGTTTCAAGTTTAAATTTTCAACCACGATTATGCATTCAGAAAAGAATACATTCAAGATCAAATCGCTCATTTGTGGATAGATACGTGTACCTTCCATAAATTTACAAATTTCTACTTTGGGTCTTTTATAGATTGATATGGAGATACTTATTATTTACGAGATCGAAAAAAGAGTTTAAGTTTCTAGATCCCAAGATTTCGGTGTAGGAATTGTCAGCACATGGGCATTTGATGGATCAATATTTTCCAATACCAGACATCTCCACTGCAAAAAAAAGTTTTAAACAAATTCACTACAAACACATGAGTAGAAAAATAATAATTTTTATTTGCGCTACAAGGGTAAAAAATAAGTTGAAGTCTAGAAGGAAATAAGTGCATAAATCGAGAAGTTTGGCCAGATTTTCATCGCTTCCTTGTTAGGATACCCCGAGAAGAAAATAATTTTTTCACTAAAAAAATGTATATAAAAGTAATTTTAAATGATTGGCCATGTTTACCTTGGTTTTCGACAGTTATAATGGACTAGATCAAAATATCCACAGGCCAAAATTTTATATGTAGATTATGATTTTCTTTTCTTACTACAGAAAAAATTCAATTTTTTGCCCATGCGAGAAATTAACACAGGTTGAGATTCAAATCGATGTTGAGAGGTAACTTTTCTATATCAAAATGCAAAAATATGTACTGTTCTATTTGATAATGAATTATAGTCCACTTTTACGAGTATGTGTTCATTTTGTAATTTGAATCACAAAAATTATTTTTGAAAAAATAGCAAAATCAATTTAATGGTATACATAATTTAAAAAAACATATGTGTTTATTATTCTAAAACTCTAAACAATTAATTATATTGGGTATAAAATTAAAGTGATAAATTTCAATACAACGCATTGCAAATTGAAGGTATTGATGAAATATGTACCATTTACGAATTGAATTAAATAACAGGAAATTTGTTTGATTTTGTAATTTGAGTAATGGCTTCGGTAGCAATTATATTTCGATTATTATTAATCGCTTTGAATGTTCTATTATGGACTGGAATTGACTCTTTCAACAATTGCGTTCAGTTTTTGATTATATGCAATTATCTAGTGATAGATTTTTATTTTAATCAGTCGTAATTTCTTTAATTATGATTGTTCGTCAATATTGGAACTTTAATAATACGACACTTGAGTTAAAATGAGCATTGGTTTCGAATTTTCTTGAAATATTTTCAAATTCCATTTGACATGGGTAAGGATTTGCGATGACAGTTTGAGATGAAAACTGAGAATTATCTTAAATTCTTAAAAAGAAGTTTAAAAATAAAATATGCCTGAAATTATATACGAATTTAAAGGAATAAATGAAGTTAAGAATTTAATATAAAAAAATGCAAAAGAGAAATTTCGTTAAATTTTTGGATCCTTGTGATAAACCCTCAAGTAATTTAAATAGTTTCCCGTCCAGTTCACTCCTGTCACAACACAATATCTTATTATCGAGACCAGGCGGCTTTGTTACCCACAAAACGCAATATTGAAATTGAGTGAAATGCCTTTTTTCGACATACTTGTAGCTCCAATAAACTCGAACTGAGCGCAAACATTGACCAACAGAACAACGACAATAAACAAGATACCCAAAGAAGAATGGCGGATTTAAATCCATATTTTATACAGATTATTATAGACATAAAGTCTGGCTTCTGATGCGTAAATCAATGGGGCAATGGACCTGTAGCTGACCTCCATAAATAATTTGTTGTCCGTTTATATATGAAGAGCTCCCTAATATCTCTTTGTTGTATGAATTATAGATTCAGTTTACACCAAATCGATAATCTTTAAAACTAATTCACCTCTTCATTTGGACGCTGTTGGGAATTGGTGTATAGGTTCAGGTGTACTTTGACATTCAAATAATGTGTAATAAATTGTGCTGCATCGTCAAGGGCCTAACCAGATTCAAGGTTAATACAAGAGGAGAAAAAAATTCGGATCCAATTTGATTCAATTACAAGTATAAACATTTAATTGGACAAATCGGCTCCTGAATTTGTTAAGTAATATGATACTATTCTATTGTGTACAAATCTATGACGATTCAGTGGCCAAAAAGATAAGATGAAAAAGAATTCTACTATAAATAGAAGAAATCAATAAAATAATTTTATAATTAAAATTTTATATTATTCGCTCAAAACAGATTTTCCATTCTTTTTCGTTAGCATTTATTCTTTTAACAAATAGTCCTTTTCCAATAGACAACGGCCCAATTAGGGCTTTATTTAGAAATCCTTAAGGGCCAACGAAAGATGACACTTTATGAATACCCATCGCTTTCGCAAGGAGACGCAGAATGGAATTTGAACGACAGCACAAAGTCGATAGAGAGGAAAGGGACAGAGAAAATAAATTTTTAATGACATGTATTATTTACCTTAATTAGAAATTCACCCTAATTTCTTGCAACATCCATTCAACCGAAAGCTAAGTTTATCGTCACAAATCGGAATTGTGGCGAATAACAGATCACAGTGGAATTTAACGCTGCCTACATAATTTAATTATCCTTTCAATAACTAATTCAATACTCTTGGAACTCAGTGATTTAAATAATTTCTTCGATGCTCTTGTGAAATAAATGAGACTAAAGATTTTTATTCCTTTGAAAAAGTTTAAATTGAAATCTTTCCACTTTAATTGGTCTTTCGTTAAAGTTAATTTAAATGGTAACTAGTCATTAAAATCCAATTTTAGATTGACATTTACTAATTGCATTCATGTGGAAATAACTAGTATTTGATTGGTTGTTATAAGATAACATTGCTCTGCGTTAAAAATAAAATGTTTACAATTAACCATCCAATTAAGAAATTGTCGTTTTTAAATACAAAAAGAATAACAAATTATAAATCCTGTTAGAGTTCTTATTTATGTTTTCCCTTTAAAATCTAAATTTTAGCAAATAATTTATTCAATTTAAATACGGACATTACTAGCCGATATGAAAAATTAATAAATGCACGTATTAAGTAAATGTCCTCGAGTCTTATTAAATCGTTTATACGGTTACCTATCAAAATCCGGGTAATTTTAACCAATCACTAACTCTACATAGAACGAACTTTTCAATTCTGGAATAATTAAATCATCACATCGATTATCATCGGTGCGACTTCAGCAAAACCTTCAATTTTTGGACATATCGTTAAAAGACCGAACGAAAGCTTAGAATATATAATTGTTTCCGGTCGCTGCCCTTTTAGGTGGTCTGAACAAATAAAAAACATAAGAGGATCATTCTACGGGACACTACAAGAGGCAGAAGACCGAGAAAAATGAAAAACTATCATTCAAAGAACATGAAATATCACGATCCCCAGCCAAGGGGACGACTAGAGAGAGAGAGAGAGAGAGATTTGAAAATAAGTTTATATAAACATTTGTAAGCAACTTTTTCTTAAAAATAATATAGTATTTGGTAAAATAAAAGCTTTGGAGACGTCTATAGTGTTAAACAAAATTGTTTAATGAAAGCGACAGTTTTACTAAAAAATATTCAATCATAATCAAATTGAGCGACAATTTTTTTAATGATTTTCAATATAAAACCATTTTGGTTTTAATTTGAAATTTGAAATAATAATTTACAGAATTTTATGTTATCCAATAAAAAAAAATTGTTCGAAAATGCTATTTAGCAAACCACTCCATGTGCGTTATTAAAAAAATTAATGTTTGCTTCTGACATTCCTTTCTGGATTTGAAACAAAAAAAATATGAAATCGTTCTATTTTTGCATTCACCCTAGTTACATTTTAAGATATTAAATTTCCTTAATCCACTCAAATTTTTCATTATAAAATCCTTGATGTTTAATAAGTTTCATATTTTAGATTATTTTTGGAGTTTTCCAATTTAAAGGGAGAAGTCATTCAACTGATTAAGGTTTAATAGCTTTGCGAAAGTAGCTCTTTGTTATTCACAAACAGGTTATAAATAAGTCGGAATTGTTGTCAATTGTCCTAAATATGTTGCGACATTTTAATACGTTTTGCTCAGAAGTCAATTATAATACTTTTGGGAAACGATTTGAGATACTTCATATAAATAAATACGAAACAAGACGAACCCTCCTCAGATATCATGTTCTTCAGTTTATTATTGTCGTTTCCTGAGTCTTTGACGTACTTCCCTTCTATTAAGTTCTAGATTTTTTGAAATTGTACTGTATAAAGTGAAGGACCTCGTAAACAAGGGAATATTTTAGGCACCTTAGATTAATGCAATGTTTGAAAGTAAGAATGTTTATCACATAGCAAAGATTTTCCAAATTCTTTCACAAGAATTGTGATTACAAATAAATGGGATAATACTACTAATACTACTATATCACGAAAATGGAAAATTGTATTTACCGGAATAAGAGATTACCGTCATAAATATTTGGTTTTGGTGGGACAATGTGTTGTTTTTGGCGTGGGCGAAATTCCTTGAAACAGATTCGAAAATATTTCGAGATCCATCGAAATTCGTCACTGTGGCAAATAAACAGATGTCTTCGTTATACAAATACAATTGTTTGTGCGAATATTTTGCCATCTAGTTGTAATGTCTTGAAGACGCGCCCGGAATCGATAATGACGTCGGCGAAAAGTCAATGGCAACCGCCAACTAAACGAATATTTTGATCAAGATCTGATTATTATGAATTCGTGCATAAAAGAGCAGAAGTAAGAGAGTCCGATTGGAATTAATCTACCTCAGATTAGCAACCATCATCATTGTTATTGTGGAATTCCGGGTATTTTGCGGCCTGATCGGAATCTCATTATAGGATCTATTTTTTTCAAACTGAATTTAAATATAGCATTTTTGTTTTTTATTATTTTGTTTTAGTTAGTATTAGTTATATACTTTCTTCTATAATTATTTTACAGATTAATTTCCTTTATCAATGAAATTTTATTGAAATAAATTTTAATCACATTTCGTGAATACCTACAAAAAATAAGAAGTTTTATGAAAATTAAAAGCATTGAAATTTCTTGAAATGATAATGTACTTTTTAACATCCTTTTATTAGCACGTCTTCCGACACACAGATAAAAGCTGAAAATTGAGAATT
>JXOV01020711.1:0-16358 GCA_001014945.1 Clogmia albipunctata
CGGTGTGGAAACCCTTCCACATAAAGGCATTTAAAAGGTAATAATAGCTATACCAAAGGTCTAAATGATAAATTGGAACTCCATAACTTGGCGGAATGGAATAATAAATGCATATTTTGAAGAATATTAGGATTTACAACAAATGAAAACAATGTTGAAACAGTTAAATTTAACAAAAACTGGAGCCTAAACGTCACTCTTAAATGGGTTTTCTTACATGAGAGTAACCGACAAAGTTACACAATACATCACAAGATCATTCATTTGTAAAAGTAATTACGAGAAAGAGCAACTTCTATACAACAGATGATGTGTATTAGATCATTGCAAATAAGTAATAGAAAGAGAATGTCAAGTACGGTAAGTGAATACATCAATTGTTTGTGAACATGAATTAAAAATGACATTTTAATCATCTTATAATTGTGAAAAATAAATAGGAATTATTATTTGTGGAACAGATATAGAGAAAAGTTGATTTTTGCAAAAGAATTAGTAGTTTATGCAACAATGAAATACTTTGCCAGTCGAGTTAAAAAGTTGTCGCCTGGAAAACAAGACTTACTCCATAAATTTTAAATTTTTTGTGACATTTTTATGATAATTTTGAATTCAAACTGCATTTTGTCGTTAAGTATTTAATAAAGTATTAATCATAAAAAAACAAAACCGAGTTATGGACTGATAAAGTTAAAACTTTACCGCACTAGGGCGAAAAAGTATCACTTTACCACACGCTAATTGAGGATTTTACCCAACTAAATTGCATAAAGACAATAAAGATGACTTTTATAACTAATACTATAGATTCTTTTATAAGTTTTGTAGATTAATCATAAATAGATATAAAAATAAGTCTATTGATATAATTCATTTCCGAACGATGAATTGGAATGATTTCAATTAAATTAATTTTGTAGATAATGGTTTCAATAACACTTGTCGGTTATCGTTTTTATTGCATTATAATTGGAATTTGGAAATAGTCAATTACTTTTATTATAATCGACAAATAAAAAAACTAATGAGCAATGCAACAAATTTTCCGGAAAATGAAAGTATGGGGGTTTAATTAAAACATCCATCCACGCCTTCAATTTTCACTGGCAAGTTCAAGTTCTACCTAAATCATCGAAATTTTCGATCAAACACCACGTCAGGGGTCGTTTTTAATGATAAAAGCTGTTTTAATTTTAAAGCAGCCCAATTCTCACCCAGAGTCATGTCTATATTGTCGTTGGTCAGCTGGGTCGCCCCCTTGTCCTTCTCCTTGCCTGTGACTCCATCGAAAACGCTGTTAACCTGCGGAAGAGGTGTCAGGGCACGGTTTTTTGTGATTAATTAGCCTGTCGTCAGGTGATAAACGGATTGAATTCGTGGCAAAAATGCCGGAATTTGTCTTTTGTCTACTTTTCACATAACCTTAAAACGAAGAGCAAAGGCAAACTAGATCATCTCTCACCACTAGGAAATTGAATAGCACCAGGCAGAGTCGGCTCCTCATCCTAATAATATCACAACAACTCTTCAGCTGGTCTCAGTCTTTTTAAACCCGAAAATAATAACAACAATTAAAAGCTAAATTAAGAATGTAAACAACAACACGGGCGTATTTGCACCAGCTTCTTTTGATCACAATTCCACTCCTTGTTATACTCTAAATCACCTATTTATTAACTATTTTATTGATAACGGTGGATTTGCAATATGTTGTGTGTTTGAGGTTGTTAAAAAAAATTTACTCTCGGGTGGTGAAATGGTGTGTTTTTCAAGGTGCGAGTGGGACAGTAGATGATATTTCTAGTTTTGTTGTTGTCCGGGAATTTTTTCGAAAAACACACTCGATACTATTGCAATATTAGTCATTAAATTCAGTATTATTACACATATGCGGACTTCCGGTTTCGGATATTAAATTTCTGTTTTTTCGGAATAATTATTAAAAAAAGGAAAGTTTGATTCTTCTTAAGTCATTTCATTAATAATAATTAGTATATCAGTTAATAAACATTTATAAATTTTGTAATTTAAAGCAAAAACATACTTGCATTCAAAATTGGCGCGGATACATTTCGCGTACCTTCATTATTAATGATAAGTGTGGAAACCCTACTCCATTATTATTATTGATTTTTTACTCGGAAAGGAAGGTAGTTGAGTTAAACAGAGAATTTAATTTTTATTTTTTTCATTATAAACCAATCAATTCTGTGATTGAATCATACTTTGGATAGAGTTAATTGTTATAATAAAGATAATTTAGGTTTGGGTTTGTGATACAACTATAAATAGACTAGAAAACCGTCGTAAATTTGGGGCGGAGGCTCCGAATTATAGAAAGAAGCCACGGAAAAGAGAACAATTACAAGCCAGCTAGATCAAGGCGAAAAATTCCTTTAAATTGTGACTTTCTTAAGGAGAAATTACGTATTGCGTCTCAGTTGGCCACGCAGATTTCACTTCAACTTTGGAGCCATATCGTGTTGAATCCATGTGCAAAAACTGATTGATTTGATTGCAATTGTGTAGTGTAAAGCAGGCATTAGCCATTTAGATTGTTTCTCGCACCAGAGAATCGTCTTTTACTGCATTGAAAAAAATTTTTCACTACGTCCGCCATGATGGTGTGATGACGTCATCTTGAAACAAAGTCACGATTTCGACCAGAAGTATAGATTGTAAAAGCGTGTAAAATGGTGAGTGAACTTATTAGATAACGTTATCTTGTTATGTAATAAAAAGATTAATTATTGAAAAAAGAAATTTTGAATTTCATACATTAAATGTGATACAGCAAGTGTTTCAAATACGTTTCATTCTGTGGTGGAAATTACTAATTAACATTTTGTTCATGTTTATCAGCCGCGAATAGATCCATTGCAATTGCTTACGTGCTTATCAGTGCTGTTGGCACCAAATGGAGGCATTAAAAGCTATCTGGAGGTCCGGAGAATAGCGAGGTGAGTTATTTTTATGTTTCAATTCCATTTCTAGAAAGAGGGAGGGAGATGGAAGATTTGTGATTATTTGTTGTTTGAAAGAATTTCAAAACAGTCCGTTGAAAACGATTGCTTAAATTAAAATATTTTTTTATTTTCAGTTTGATGGGCAAGTTCAGTAAAAAGCTAGTTTCAAAGTGCATTTACATACAAATACTAAAGTGCTCGGAGACGGAACTGTTGGGTCAGTTTATGGAGACCGGAGGCTGGATGTTGACTCATTCCTGGCTCCAGGACGCAATCACCACCAAGAATTGGCCTCTAGTCCAGGAGATTTTGGAACTCTTCCTGCTGTGTCCAGTCGATGTGGACCGACTGAAGAGCAATAGCGCGCCTAAAATGGTTAAATCACTTTCCAAGGAGGGATCTCATGAAGGTAAATTTCTTTTTGTAACTCATTCCATTTAAATAATCGATAAAATGGATTTAAAAGGTTAATTTTAGAATTAAATCATTAAAGAATGGATTTTATTTATTTATTTCTTGTGCTGGATTTTGAATATGTACTAATTTTAATTATTATTCATTTATTGCGATAATTAAATTGCTATGTATTTTAAACTTTACTTTATATCACTAGTATTGAAATAGTTGTGTATTAAAGAAATTGATTTTCTTAGATTTTTATAGAAATATTATATCATTGAATAAATAGTATTAAAAAAAGTGAAGAAATTAGATTTTGAAATTCATTTCTATGATTTTTTAAAATTTAAAACAGATTTCTTTAGATTTTTTTACAGTTTTATTAATTAAATATTCTTTTATGTTCTTTTTTTAATTCCAGGCGTTCGAATTTTGGCATCGAAGTTAGTAGAGCAGTGGCTGAAGGTGGTCAAAGGCGAGACCGTGGTCATTCCCAGTAATTTGTCCGTGATTTCTCCGGGCAACCCATTAAGCGGCTTGGTTGGACGGAGCTCGACCCAACAAATGCTGATCGACCCCTCGAACTCGGCCTACGTGGACAATTTGGCAATGGACGTGGAGTTGAACGGAATTGGGGAGAGTGGGGGGCCTGGCGTTGAGGTGGACGACATCACGCCGACGATAAACCATGACGGTCTGATGGAGATGGACACGCATTTACTGGCTGCGGAGGATCACGGATCCGAAGCGATGATATTGGACAGTGGGGACGGTTTGTTCACGATGAGTAATGGTGATATTTTCAACGGGGAGACAGTGGAGAATAAGGGTGAGAGCGAGAGGAAGGAGACACTAAAGTTTAAATGCACTCTAAAGGATGGGAAAAGGTCTCTGGCCAAAGTGGATTCAGTGAATGAGAAGAAGAAGTCAGAGGAGGTGGAGAATAAGGAGAAAAAGGATAGAGAAAAGGACAAGGAGAGGTCGGAGAAGAGCTCAAAGGACAGAAAAAGTTCTTCCAGTCATCACAAGTCATCTAGTAGTAGTTCGAAATCATCCTCCAGCCATCACTCGTCGAAATCAAGTAGTTCTAGTAGCCATAGGTCGAGTAGCAAGAGCTCAAGTCGCGACAAGGATAAGGACAAGGACCGACACAAGTCTTCTTCGTCAAAGTCCTCTTCGTCGTCGTCATCTTCTAGGGATAAGGACAAGCACAGGAGCAGCAGTAGTAGTAGTAGCAGTAAAGAGAACAAAGAAAAGGTATCTACTTCGCAGGCGGAAAAGGATAAGGACACTTTGTCGAAAGTTATGGGACCGGCTTCTATAGATAAATTGGGGAAAATACCGAAGAAACCAAAGACTGACGATCCAAGCAAACAGTCAACGGACGGGACCAACGCTGGTGACAAGGCTCCACCAGTGAAAAAGCCCTCGATATCAATAGAAGTGCGAAAGGATATGGACAATCGTCCAAAGACAGTCAAGACTTTTAACTCTCAGTTTAGGAATCACGGCCTAGTGGAAGAGGCACCCCCTCCACCGTCTAGGAAAACGCTAAAAAAACCCACTTCAACCCCCTCTGGACCAGTAACGGGATCACCTTTGGCGTCTGTCACAACTCCCAGTCTAATTAAGTCGTCTCCTTCGACTGCTCCAACGTTAAAAAGATCTAGTCCACCTCCGATGAAGGAATCGCCGACTGAAAAGAAGCTTAAGTTGGACATATTCTCAGGTGTGGGGTCGGAAGAGAAGCAGGAGAAGCCAGGAGGAATTAAGTTGATAGCTCCCAGATCGAAGCGTAAGTATTTCTTATACAAACTCACTGTACTAATCGACTTTTTTTTGGAGAATTTCGTTCAAGTTCAAGGTAGGAAGGGAGAATGGCTTGTGGCAAGGAGATTGAAATGGATCATCAGTGTTTTTGTGAACGAAAGAAACGGAATGAAGTTTAATTTTTTTGCGATAAAAAGAAAGGTAATGTTTTGGACAGAGAAAGCAACGGGTAAGAATGAACGAATGCACACACAAATCACCAATAAAGCAGCATCGGCGTGGAAACTTCTCCGGCGAGATTTGCACATCAGTCTTGTCTTCTGGAGCTGTTTTTGGCCAGAGCAGCGAAACGGTTTTGTATACGGGAAAATGGAAGAACGCCATTTTCTGCGCTCTATTCTTATTACCATTTAGAGAAATATAAATATAATTAATATATATAAATAATAAATGGAAGAAATAAAGAATTTTAATCTCACACTATTGATGATAAACCTTGTCCTCGGCGCAAAATAGGCCCAAAACAAAAATGTGTCCCCGCAAAAGCAGTTGTTGACGTGAAAAATGCTGACTGAGCGTGCTGACAAGGGCTGTTTTAGGCTATAGAGGGTCGTGATGACGGGGCTGTTTTTAGAATTGTGGAATTTATTAAAATCCACAGAGAACAGTCAGATGAGTCACATTCGTATTTTTAGAGATTATTATTATCTTGTTTACGATTAAAAGTTTTATGTTTTTAAGTGCCAAAATGGAGGCCAATTTGTTTTCACCACAATTTAAATTCGAACAACAATTTAATAATTTTTTTATAATCATTATAAATCATTTCAAAGCAATAATTTGTAGTTCTTTATTTACATACAGTAAATGAGGTATTTAATCGATTCAAGCCATCAATGGTTAATATACTTAATGTTTTTACGTTGTTTTAAAAGAAATTGTTTATTTTTTGTATTAGTATTGATCAGAGTACAATATTATTTGAGAAGGATGAATATTGAATACACATTAATGTTTATTATCGCATCACATCCATTTGTTAATCGTCTTTTTTGCCATGAAAATGAGTCACTTTATTTGATTATCAACCTATTAGCGAATTAAATGAGTAGAATTTGTCCAGAAAATAGTTTACAAATACAAAATAAATATTCCAGATTAGACACGAGTATGTAAACAGATTAAATGTTAATGATTTTAGTAATTGAAGTAATTACCTAAAAAATATTGTGGAAAATTAAAGAACTGTATCAATTTTACAGTTGTAAAATGCAGTATTTGATTACAATATTATAATATTTATTGAGACTATAAATATCTCAATTTTGTCAGCGATATCAGATACCTTGTTATAACTTAAATTGTTTTACATTATTTTTTGTTCCAATTAGATCTAGTTACTCTTTCAAATAATTAGACAATTTGCAAAGTATTTCATCATCTAATTTATGACTGGAAATATGGACTCTTTATGGCCATTATCCGTACAAAATTTATATTTAATCGAAAGTAAATATCATCAACGAAAGTAATGCAGATAATTATTACATTGACTCACTTATTAATGGCTTCAATATCTACCAGTTTTAAGAAGAGAAAAGTTAAATAACAAATTTATTGCTGATATTTTTTCGTTCAAATTATAATGGCAAACAATTCGAAATGAATATTGTCAATATAATCGTTCTAGAACATTTATTTCCCTATATTAGCGAAGGGGTAATTTAATGGTTACGGGTTGAATTCTTCTTTCATAATCGGGTTTCAATTTCATCCTGTGTGTATAGTATTACTAGTAATTGGACACATTGATGTAGATTAAATACATAATCTGAAAAGATTATATTAATATCAAGAGCCATTGGGTCAAGGATTTCATAGATTTCTATTTAACGATCGTTTAAACAGATGATTTCTCTAAGCAGATATTTAATCATCAAAAATTTGAATCATTTTTTTTTATATTTAAACAATATAGTGCTGGAAAGGTTTTTCATTACGCCAATGTTTGTTTATTTAACTATTCCAACATATATTTGTAACCTTGGTAATGGAGATTGTTAGCATTTTGCTAACGGTTGATTTTTTATTTAAAATGTAATAAGTTTAAAAGTTTTTTCATTCATATTATGAATATGAACCACATCAATAATTTTTGTTAAAGATAGTTTTTGTATTTTTGTTGCTTTGATATTTATATCTTTCATATATATAAATTTATTAAATATTATGTTAATATGAAAAGGGAGGAATTTTGTCCTGGCTTTGGGAACATGTACATAGCAATGAAGATTGGTATTATCGTACTGATCATTACATTTTTAGCTTTATTTTAAATATTTTGTTCAAGTTTCTAGTCCATAGTTATAGAGACATAAATACTTAGTTGTTGAATTATCGTATGGAAAGGAAAGATTTATAAAATAGTATCAAGCTCATTTAACCAGTTCAACAGATAATTTTCCTAGGCAGATATTTAATCATTCTTTATATTATCAAATAGCAAGAATTCATTTTTTTAAAAGAAATTAGTGTTGAGAAGGTTTTTCTTACCAATGTTTATTCAGTTTATTTATTAAACTATTCCGACGTTTATTTGTAGCCTTGGTATTGGTAGATTGTTAGAATTTTTCTTATATTACTAGATTTTATAAAACCGGTACATGTTATTTATTCATAATATGATTATGAACGACAATCAATAATTTTTGTTGAAGAATATTATGTACTTGTGTTAATTTGAAATTTATTTACATCTTTTATAGTTCTACTTGTATATATGATTTGATTTTGTATTATATTATATTGAAAGGGAGAAATTTTGTCCCGGTTTTGGTAGCGCATACAACACCTAGGTTCCGAAAGGAACAGCGTCTAGCCATGCAAGAAGAGACATGATCAAGTCGATTGGTATTATAATACTGATCATTACAATATAAGTTTTTAAATTTGTATTTTATGATTTTAAATATTTAATTTCTTTTAAAGATACTAGGCCCTAGTTACCTAAAACCAGAATATATTACTAGTTAAATTAAACAAAGGAAAGAAAAAAGAAGGACTCTTTTTGTCATTAGGTTAACTGAACTATAAGATGTTAAAATTATTAAAATGTATTAGTTATTTGAAAACAACAAATTTGCTAGTCATTTTTGTAGATAAAAACTTCTTGACTAAATAAACTCCAATAATTTAATTGATCAATCTCTTAATAATAAGTCGAATTTATCATTTGATGATTTTGAAAATTGAAGTAATTATTAAAGAAGTGAATTGTATGCGAACCATAAATGAATATGCTCTGAGATTTGCTAGGCAATATGAGCTCTCTGCCACGTAGAGACATGGTTAATGACCTTAAGAAAATTTCGTACGTGTTTGCAAGAACAAGTGCCTATGCGAATGGGGCACGAACTTGAATGGGGCTCATTGAATTTTATTCCATTGATCAAGACAAGGTTCAAGACTATTTTTAATTAATACCACACGTCGTTATGAACCATGTCAATTACGATAATTATTTAACAAAAGGGAACGTTTTTATTTGTGTAATATATTAATTCGGATTTATTAAATGGACAGCCATTAATTATTTTTTAAAAATTAAAATACCTTAACAAGTATTGTCCATAAAAATTGATTTTCATAAATAAGTAAACCAATGCACAGCCATTTTTTACATTTTTAAAATTAAAATACCATAAAACCAATAAAGTATAGTCCATTCCCCATAAAAATAGTTAATTTAAAAAAAAAAGTAAATTATTATGAGGATTTGACTGTATAAAATATAATTCAAAAGAGATATCTCAATTACTGAATGAATGGGTTTTTTCCATTGATGGTCGAAATCCGTGGTTATGCCAATTCACTCCATTCAAATGGTTATAGAAATCGCTAATAGTTTTTGGCAAAAGTGTAACCAACTCCAATGTTTTGGTTTCCCTCTCGAAAACGTTTAATGGGAATACATTACGTTATCTTATTTTTATATGTTTTAGCCACATTTGCATGGAAATTGGAAAAAACACAACAATTAAACAGAAGTTGCATAGGAGTTCAAATTTTAAGTCCATTTCAGGTTTCTCCCCAGCCACAAGCCATTTTATTTGACATTGAACTAATTCACCATAGGCTGTTAAAGCAATTTCATGGGAAACTATCTCCAGCATAAAATTGCTTTTAACGTGCTGAATAATTGAACTTTTTACAGGATCTCCTTATCCATTTTTTTTAAAAATTACCTTTTATACAGAAATATTTTTATAGTTAAATCCAATTGGCGAAATAAAAATATTAAACCAAAATTTTATCATGTTTAATCGTTGAAATTGCAGTAAATTAATTCAAAAATACAATATCCTTAAAGCAGTACTTGTATTTAAACCAATGACTCATCTAATATTAAGATAAATACAGTATTTCTTTTAAGGATAATTAATACAACTTCAAAAAGGATAAGGAGTTTTTGTAACAAGAGACAGATTTTACAACTATTCTATATTTAAAATAAATAATATAATTTTAATCCATTTCAGCTGCCACACTGATAGAATCAGACATGTTTATGGACGCTCTCTGCTCAACAGCGACGACACACAAAAAGGATACAAAGAAGAAGAAGCGAAGGACGAGCACTTCGAAGGAGGGGGATCCGGAGACGCCGACTCCAGAGAGTCCGAAAATGGCGGCGGCTCCGTTGAAATTCTATCAGGACACGCTCGAGGAGAGCGAGGAGAAGGCTGACAAATCGGCCCAGGACGATGATTCCAAGAGGGACGACGAGGATAACAGGGAAGAAGAGACAGAGGAGAACTCCGTTGAAGAAAAGACTGACGAGAAAATGGATGTGGATGAGGAGAATTCTGAATCGAAAACAGAGGAGCCCGAACCTGAGGAAGAGGAGGAAGATCCTACTCCTAGGATAAAAGTGCCTGGCCCTGGATGCGGCCCAGACGGACCTCCCGGCGTGTTGGTGATCCACAGGCGGAAGGGACCGAAGAAATCAGTCCGGTGGCGCAATCAGGAGCACTTGGAAGAGGTCCGATTCTTCGAGCTGGACGAGACGGAGCGGGTCAATGTAACAAAGACTTTTACGGACATGAAACAGATGGAAAGGTTCGGCGAAAGGGACTGCTTCATAATGGCGAGGAAGCTGCAAAACGAGGACGTGATGATGGAGCAGACTCAGTGGATGGCTCTCATAGAACTGGACGATGTGCCGCCTTATCCAGAGGTGAAGAGCAAGGAGAAGCAAGTCCAGTTGGAGAGGGAACAATCCGTTCTACAGGCCTTATATTTCTCCTTTGCCATGATCCCAGACTCCCCCTCAGAACCGGATTTAGAGCAGTACAAGCACTCGGATCCGGTTCTAATTCCGTTGGAAGATGGCCAGAACAGTGTAAACGATTTCACGAAGCAGGGCTGGCCAGATGCGAAAGAGTCCCCTCCGCATTCCAATCCTGGGGGTGGGTTTAACGGGGTGATGTTTGGAAACGAGCCGAATCCTGGATTTTCGCAATTTATGCCTTTTGGAGGGAACGCCCCGGGTGGAGGTGGTCCTGGAATGCCGCCAAACGCCTGGCAGATGGGGCAAGCCCCCTTCCCAGGGCCCAACAACCAAATGCCGCCTTTCAACAACCCCATGAATCCCGAAGAGATGAAAATGATGCAGTTTAACAACTTTGGCGGTCAGAACTTCATGCCTCCGAACTTCAACGGCATGAATCCGATGAACATGCCGGGAATGGGACCACCAGGGTTAAGAGGAGGTCCCAACTGGGGATTCAGGCCTAACCACCCCGGAGGTCCCCCGTGGAGAGCTCCTCCACACGGCGGCCCACCCATGATGATGGGCCCACGGCGAGAATGGGTGAACAACAACCAAGGAGGCGGCGGAGCGCGAATGTGCAAACTGTTCAAAAAGGGCTTCTGCAAAAAGGGAGACAAGTGCAACTTCATGCACCCAGGCTTCAACAACCGGATTTAAGTTGAATTCTCCTCCAAAAAAGTATTTAAATCGCCAGTACAAAAGACCAAAACTTGTCTCAAATAAGAGAAATCGAGATTTCTGTAAATAGGTAGAAGTTTAATTTTGTATTTAATTTTGTACAATAATATACAGTTAATACAAAATGAATGATTAGTCTAACTAAACTCTTTAATTAACGCTAATATTTAGAGATTAAATTTCTGTTTATTTAATTGTTCTTAAGTTTATAATTTTAAGACGAGTTGGATTTTTCTACTTAAATCGTTATTAATTAACAGGAATCATTAATTGTATGTAGATTACGCTTTAGATGTAAGGAATTCTTACAGAAACTGTATCAAATAAATCATGTTGATATTCGGTAATTAAATAAAGGCAAACTGATCATAAGTGGACCAGAGTTTCATTTTTATTACTACATCATAAAGCAGTACCTTTCACCGTAATTATTGCCCCAAATAAACTTGTGGAATGCTAATTATATTTGCAACGCCAGTTCAATGGTATACTTGATATTGTTATTAAAAATATCCATGAAAGGAAAAAAAACAGTCGCAGTAGGTAGGTATTTCCAGGAAAAAATAAATTCAATAAAAATATTCAAAACTATACTTTCGAAAAGTTTTTTCTTATTATTTTTAAGAGCAATACAAATTATCGGTTTTGGAGCATGTAATTTTAGAGATTTTAATTTATAATAGTTTATGAAAATAAAATTATTTTTGTTTGAATTTAATTACAGTACCGCGCAAAAGTATTCAAATTTTTGCTAGTACATAAACTTAAATAATTTATACTGGTATTTAGGTTCACGTATTAATTTAAAAAATATAAAGTACGAGTATTTGTTCCGGTAATTATTATAAAACTGTTGTAATTGAATATAACACATCCAATCACTGATGTTCCTAGCTGACCCTCTTTATTCTGTTCTTCATTTTCGGTCCGATACTACAAGAAATTTATTTTAATATTAAAATACTAATTCCATGGCCCTAATCCTTAGAATGCTATTGTCATATATTGTGAGACACCCTGTTTTTGAATGAAGCCACGTTGGTATTAAATATACGCAGATTAGCTCAAGTATATGATAAAGTTTTAATCAGTTATACCATATAAAAAATAGTAATATTTTTTTATTAAAAATAAGTTAGTAATAGTGTATTTTGATCCGTGTACAATCCGGTTATATTGATATAGAAGGGAAGAAAAATTATACGTCATATTATGCAGCGAGAGCTTACTTTAATTTTAAGTATAATTGTATGGGTGAATGGGACGAATGAGTGGAAGGAATAAAATAAAATAATGCAGTCTTAAGTTAACTCCCGTCTTTGAATGTTCTCCGACCGATTACACTGACTATATATTTTGGACTCTCCTAGGAACTCACCTAGGATAATACCTTCTTTATCGACATAAGCTAAAATATTGAAAAAAACATGAAACTCGTTTTTGGTTCGGGGACAATTTCCTAATAATCGGTCATATTACCAGGATGGTCGTGGAATTATATCCATCTATTTTATAATACATTTAATATGCAAACCAAACTTCTCATTGTTATTCATCATAAGGGCTATAAGCGGAGTCATATTAATCGATTCTGCTGTATATTATGCAATTTAATAAGTTTTGTATGCTTTATAATTTATTCAAAATTAAATTACAATATTTTGTTCAAAAGGAAATATCTTTTCTTTTTGATGAGATAATATTCTTGACTTAAATATCATTTCTGCTAATGTAAAAATGTTACTAAATATAGTTTTCACCTTAAATAATATTTCCCACTATATTCCAGT
The DNA here is from genome assembly GCA_001014945.1 of Clogmia albipunctata. Lineage (NCBI taxonomy): Eukaryota > Metazoa > Arthropoda > Insecta > Diptera > Psychodidae > Clogmia > Clogmia albipunctata. The sequence goes on from JXOV01020711.1 coordinate 12,936, forward strand.
ACGGAAATTGATATAGTCTAAACCTCAACCAACGGGTGTTGGACTTATCGTGACTATTTGCTTTTCAGTGAATCCATCCATTGTATTTATATTTTTGTGCCAATACTTATAATTCGATGTGAATATTATTTCGCAATGCTCTTGATAACCATTACCCACAAATTGAAAACTTTTTTCGCGTTGAAAAATGTCCGCCCAGGATTCGATCCCACGACCTCCGGGGAGGCAGTCAAGGGTGCTAACCAATTGACCATACAGGCGGACAGTTTTCTCCTTATATTATATTACTAGGGTAATATAAGGAGAATAGACCCACCAGACTTGAGAAACATCGTCTACAATCCATTGACGTTTTCCAAAGAATACAACCCTTTGACAGAGTCTTTTCGTAGATTTTAGTTTCTTTCCGCTCAGTCCTTTTAAAATAAACTAAAACATTTATAAATTCTACATTGCGCTGTTAATTAGCAAAACCGAGATCATTCATTGAAGAGATGTCAAAGTGGGCTCCTTTTTATTTCGAGCAACTCTCCATTTTTCTCTTAAAATTGATATTTTGCGTAAGTTTATAAAGAATTTTGTTTGTTTTCTGAAAGCACTAATTTCAAAAGATAAAATTGCCAACTTAAAAAAATTAATGTTTATTAAATTTAAATAAATAAACAAATGTTTCTTCATGTTTTTATGGAATTTTTATAAAAATAATAATGTTAACGTCACTTTTTAATCTATACCTACAATATAAACTTTGCACTTCAATTGTACGATGCAGACCATCCATCTTATCTTTTATTGCATAGGAATTTTGTGTATTAAAGTCCCATATAAAATTATTATCATATATCAGCCATTATCGCAAATTCTTTCATTGAATGCATGTCGCCAAAAATCATGTCTCACTTTTTTCTCAGGTATTCAAGGTAAGTTGTGTACATTCTTATCGCAGAGTTTAATAACTTCAGAGGTCCAAAGACTGTTTGCTTAAAATAGCTCATTTAAAACAATATCACCCCGTCCAGACAGTCTAATCACAAAACAACGAAAGACTGTGCTTTTTGTTAGGTGCAGAGATAATTTTGGCAATTATGTCTGTGGTCGAAAATTTAAATGTTTAATAATGAATAGATTTTGTGTAGGTCAGTTCTTGAAACAGTAATATTATATAAGTATTTCGTAATATTTATTTCGTTGATAACTGTTTTTATGAAACTTTTTTTTGTTGATTATAATACATTTCTTTAAAATAAAATGTTTGATAAATAAAGCTATTACGAATCGGACTTGTATTAAATAAAATGATTATTTTGTTACGGAGCGCACTGTTAAATAAAAAATTAAAATGCATTAGTGCGGAAATATTTATTTATACAACTAGGTCGATAAATCATTATTAAACCCAAGGAACATATACGTAATTTTATGCACTTTAGAATAAACTAACTAATTATAAAAATTCTAAAAAAATACCAATTAATCGATAATTAAAAATAAAAATCGTTCGTAGCGGTTTCTTTCAAATTGTGGACACAATGTGTACAAGTACGAAAGTTTGTTTATTAGAGTGAGATGAAAACACTCACAACGAAATGGTTTTTGACAACAAAATGTATTTTCATTAAATTGGTGACAATTTGCGTGCAAATTTTAAATTATTTCAGCACTCCGTGCAGAAAGTAAACCGTTACAGAACCAATTTGCGTGAAGAAAAGTCTACTTTTCGATACGGAATTGCACAAAATAATTTTAAGGAACTTGGGGTAGTTTCAACCTCAACCAACGAGTGTTAGACTTTCCATGACTGTTTATTTTCAGTGTGTTAGTAGTCAATTAATAGCACCTAGACCGGTTGAAAAAGGGTCCAGTCAATCCTACCCGCTCAGGGATCAAACACACAGCCTCCAAGTAGGCTGACGAGAGTGTTACCACTTCGGCTATGGGGTCACTATGCGGGTCACAAAATAATTAGACTACATTAATTTTACGATTAATATATTAAAATTCCAATTTATTCGTTTATATCAATTTATATACCAAGTTGTATACAGTATTTTTTTTAAATTCACCGGTCAATGCCTCAAATAATTCCAAAAATCTGTAAAATAAACCAATGAAATTGGATTAGAAACTTTGTGATTACGTTAATTGCAGGAAGTTCTAAAAGATAATCATTGATTGTGGCACTTCCACCTGCTTCACATGCAAAAAGTTTCTTTTAATAGAATAAACTTTCTCTTTAGCACAGTTACTTAGGTCTTATCATATTTAATAGAATTGATTGATAATATAAACTTTCTCAACATTAAGGTTCTTAAATTAGGTTATGATTTAAATTTCTTTTATAATTAAAATAAAGAATAGAAAATGATAACATTATAGAAATCCGATAAAATGATTATGATTTACATTAGAGATATTGAAAAATTAAAAAGGTTAATATAAATATAAAATTTCAATTTTAAGTTAGATTTAATAGTTTTTCCACAATTAAATAACAATTAACCCACAAATTGGTTACTTCCGCCGTCATACTTCAAATAATGAAGTGGATTTTAATTTATAAGACAAAATCGCAATCAGCAGCGTAAAGTTTAATATCTATTATCGTACAGGTTTTATATAAGACTTTATGTATTTCTAAATAAAATCTAAAAAGTTCTTTTATTTAATCAGAAATTTTAAATCTAAATATAAAAATCTATATAAAAACATTTTTCTGTTCCTTTTTACAATTAAATGATGATAATATTTTTGCTATAATTTTTTTTGTAAATCATACATTGTACTAGAAATACGAAATTTATTTCCTTACTTCTTTGTCCGTTCTGTGATTCGGATCGGGACACAATGGAACACATTTTGGTGGGCTGTGCTCGCCTTAATAGATGCAGAGCATTGGCCGGACTTGCTGGTTGGTCCTCAATCTCCATACCAGCTGAGCGAATGGCAGAAATGCCGAAGATACGTAACGAGGTGGAGATGTCGTCTGTTTGGAGATTTCTGGTGGATGGTCTAGAGATGAGGCGGTTCATGGAGAGGATGCTCGACTGACTGGAGGTAACGGAGCCCGGAAGAAGTCTTTTCCGTTGATTCAAATTCAGTTTTGATTGTTACAGGATAAGCTATTTTGTTTGCTCTCTTCTGTTTCATTTTTTAACATTATTCAATTGTTGATCATAAATCAAATCGATTCATGTTATATTAAGGATTACAATCATTAAATTAAATAAAAAAAATACTTTTTACNCGTTGATTCAAATTCAGTTTTGATTGTTACAGGATAAGCTATTTTGTTTGCTCTCTTCTGTTTCATTTTTTAACATTATTCAATTGTTGATCATAAATCAAATCGATTCATGTTATATTAAGGATTACAATCATTAAATTAAATAAAAAAAATACTTTTTACATTATTCGAAGGTGTAA
>JXOV01020723.1:0-11834 GCA_001014945.1 Clogmia albipunctata
TAAAAATAATTTATTCTAAAGTTAGTGTGTATAGCAGCAATGGAACGTCTTAATAATTCGATCTCGCAATAAATCGATTATTTTAAGGGTCCCTTGGAGGTTCGAATCGATTGTATTTATATACAGCTTGTATAATAATATTAATACGTATGGCTATGATGTCGAAGTCCTGGTTCCTCTGCTCTGTCAGTAGTCCATTGGTGTGATCTGATATTCTATGGAGGAATCTCTCCGTTAGCAGCTCCAGGTGATCTATGATGTTGTTGATTAGCGTGTCGTCTCGTAAATTTCATATGTGAAAATTGACCTCCTCACCAACTGTTTGTACAGAATCGCTTTGAGCTTAATGTCGACTCCAACATTCTTCATTACTGGGACAATTTAAAGAAGGACTCTGTTCCTCGCTTGATGGCAAAATCGATTTGTTTTTTTAATTTCATTCGTCTGTCTGTGGTGATTCCGAGAATGGCCAGATCTTGGAGCCTTTGATGTCCAGTATAAATCTATTGGCATATCTCTCAGATTTGTTTCCACCCTCGGGGGAGTAAAAATGTTGATGCCCTATTTGTGGAATTAATTTTCCAGCTCTCCGATTGTTCTTTGCAGCCTTAAGTTAGCCATCAAGAGGTTAGTGATGAGGCGAAGATGATCGTGTCATCTGCATATTGAACAATTCTGCAGTCGTTTATAGCATCCTTATCAATTGGGATGTCGCTGATGTAGATGGGGGTTAGGATGGAACCGAGCTGAGTACCTTGATGGTCGCCTTTTCTAATAGTGAGCATTAGTCCGCCGTATATTTTTATGGTATTCATTGATTTTTTTTTGTTAATTTTTTTTATTATTGAAAAAATTCTTCACTTGAATCATTAGAAATAAAAAGTTACGAGAGTGGTCTAGTTAATCTCTGGACTTAATGACCGATTATGCCAATAATGCAAGATAACTTGTTAAACAATTTTTATTTTTCATATAGAACATCTACCAACATACCATAGATACTGTCCAAATTTGAACTAGATTGGATTTGTAGTTTTGTTTTTATTGCGATTGAAAGCGACGTTTGCAAAATAGGCCTGTTTAATGAGGAGATATCTTCTTATTAGACTTGTAGGGGTGAATTTTTAAATTTTGAGAGCAGGACATAGTTGTTTAAGAATACAGAGTTTTAATTACCAGTTGGTAGCCGATTTGAACATTTTTAGGCAAGAAGTGTAAGATACGGTCAATTTATACAGTACTTATGTTAAAATTTCTGCATTTTAAAGTTTTGATTATCAGACCATTTCTCGTTTTCTTTGTAACTGTTATTCGTTTTCTTGTTCACCTGTAAAATTATGATTTTTGCTGATGAGTCTCATTGTAATTCAGGACCGTCGACATGATCTTCCAAAAGATTTTAGTGAACAGCTTTATAGAATAAAAAAAAAGATATAGAATTGTGTGAATTAATTATCCCAAAAATATTTTACCGTTATAATAAATATTTATGGTAATTAAATAAATAATTAAGAAATAAAAATAGCAAAAAGAAATTGCATCGGCCGGGAATCGAACCCGGGCCGCCCGCGTGGCAGGCGAGCATTCTACCACTGAACCACCGATGCTTCTGGTTTACTTTCCGCAAAATACCATCATACAGTATGTGACTTATTTGATATCTGAAATTCGATCGAATTTTAAATTAAACAGTAAACCTATCAAACATAATTAATTTTTTAATAACCATTATAATTACGAAATTTTAAAGAAAATTCAAAAGAACTTTATTACAGTTTATTACATTTCTTTTTACGTGTACTATTTTCACAAATGAATCTTCTTTTGCTAGCACAGTCACAATCATTCCAGGCGATTCCTTCAGCATTAGACCAATATATTTCGACGCAGTTTTCATTTCTCCCTCCATTGGGTTCATCTTTGGCCCAATTTGAATACATCACAAGAGTGTTCGAGGTTTCCCAAATGAATTGTCCTTCAGTTTTTTCATCAGTGGCGGCCACCCACAAGTGCCAGAATCTGAACCCATTTACACGATTATTGAGATACTCCGAGAGCTCTTTGCTTTCATCATTTGTAATGGGGGTTAACAATTGCATTCCGAGACTGTAACATATTGACATGGCATCGGCAAAAGTCTGCTCTTTATGAATAAAGAGCATGTTCTTGCTAAAAACAACAAAACGATCTTCAAGGGAATACCCAGCATAAGTCGTCTGTCCATTAAATAAGGACACCGATGTGTGAATGAAGATAAAAACCCCCAGTATAATTATCCACATTTTGCTCCACAATCTAACAGAACTAAATCACTCTTAAAGTCATACTGAAGCTCTCATTGCCAATGTCGTCTTTTATAATAAAGTAATTTGGGAAATTATCAGTTTATCAGTGTTTCTAAGATATAATTCATTGATTACTATTAACTAACCATTTTTTATGTATTTATTGCGTACATAAAACTGTAATTTGATAATAGTTAAAGAGACTAAATATATTACGTAATAAAAAAATAAATTTATACGATAGTTCTAGCGAATGTTGGTACCGAAATAGAAAATTGATTGACTGGTTTCGTTTATAACTGGTCTAGGTGCTATTAATTGCCTAATAACACACTAAAAAACAAACAGTCACCGAAATGTCTAAGCCCGTTGGTTGAGGTTTAGACGCCCCATGTTCCTTATAGGGCTCTGCTTCCGTAAGCTTCTCAACTCTGTTCTGCATGGTTTAGGTTATTATCGTTAGGGAACGGAGAATTTTTTTTTCAGTAATAATCTAAACAAAGGAAAATGTTTTTAAAAACATTTTGATGAAAATTTTATTTTTTCGATTTTTATAAAAAAAATATTATCAAGTTATTTTAGCTAAATACACAATGAAATGATCAAGTAAAGAGTTAAGAAATGAATTAATGTTCGGAAATTGTGTTGCTCTAAAAAATCACAAATAATATGCTTGTGTTCTAACTATGTATATCCATTCTTCGTTTGTATTACCAAAAGTAAAATAATATAGCCTAAAAAAATCTTTGAAATAATCTGAAATAGGAACTTATTCTCTTCCTTGAACTGAGACAACACAATTACCATGTTATAAAGTTGTGGTACTTACGGAAACAGGTCCCAGGAATTTATAGGGAAATTAATTTTTATTATAAAAAGCACAATTAGTTTTGAAAATTTAGGTTTACATACGAGTATGTATTGAAATTAGATTCATTTAAAAATATTAATTAACATCTTTTTATTTTACACATAAATTGTGCATTTCCATTATTTTACTCTAATTAGTCTGAGTAATTATGCCGAGTATAGAAAGTGAGAATAGTTATTTGTCAACCGTTTTTAATAAACGTTTTATTTAATAAAAAAATATGTGTAATTAATCTTTTCAAAACAAAATCTAAAATAATATAGCGAAAACCACGATATAATCTGAGTTTACAAATGAGAATATATTTATTATTCTCATATTTTGTTCCTGAATTGATATTTGTTTTCTTAAAGTTACCGTTAAAACGGTTTGAATTCAAACTAGTAGATTTTGTTTTCACTTTACTATTTGGTCATATAGCAAACGCCTATTTTATTGTGGCATGGAACATTTGTTTGCTTTGATTTATTGTATACTAAATTTCAATTTCGAGCATTATAGGGATATTACCATAATTTACTTACCTTACAGTTAAGCAGATTTTTCTGATATCTGCGAATATATGCCCAAAATCTAACAAAAAGCCAAAATTTTGTGCAGATGGTTGTTGAAACCGTAAATATTAAATTTTTAAAACAGGCCAATTTATTTAATTTACAATATAATCGCGGGCAACAATAGCAACCAAATTTTGACTTTGAGATAAATTTGTTGAATAGTTTATGACATTTTTTTCACTAGTGAAATAAAAATTTAAAGTTTTCACTGAGTTCGATAAAGTGAAACATTAGGAAACTACAATGGATATCGAAAAGCGTATGTTTCGATACAGCAGTGCAAAAAGAGTTTTTTTTGCCCTTTCGTACCAAAAAGTTAGCTTTTCGACATCCGATTCGCACTAGTGAAAGTTGTCCACCATACATCTAATGGTACGCTATCGCTAAGTGCAACGTTTCAATTATTTTATTCATATATTTATTTATGAATAAGGGCTATAATCCCCGAGTATGTTCTGCGTCCAACTTAAATTTATATTTATTAAAGTAAATTCAAAAGCACATTTTTACAGTTTATTCATTTACAATTTTATTACGCCTAACATCAATTTTACCCTTTTCACAAATGAATCTTCTTTTGTTAGCACAGTCACAATCATTCCAGGTGATCCCTTCAGCATTAGACCAATTTAATTCGATGCAGTTTTCATTCCTCCCTCCATTGGGTTCATCTTTGGGCCAATTTGAATACATCACGGTAGTGTTCTTGGTTTCCCAAATGAATTGTCCTTCAGTCTTTTCATCAGTGGCTGCCAGCCACAAGTTCCAGTATCTGAACCCATTTACACGATTATTGAGATACTCGGAGAGCTCTTTGCTTTCATTAATTGTAATGGGGGTTAGTAACTGCATCCCGAGATTCATACATATTGACATTGCATCGGCAAAGGTCTCCTCTTTATGAATAAAGAGCATGTTTTTGCCAGAAACATTAAAACGATCTTCAAGGGAATTCCCAGCACAAGTCGTCGGCTGTCCATTAACCAGCGACCCCGATACTTGAATGAATATAACAATTCCCGTTATAATTTTCCACATTTTGCTCCACAATCGATCAGAACTAAATCACTCTCAAATTCTTACTGAAGCTCTCATTGTAAATGTCGCCTTTTATAATAATGTGATTTTGGATTATCAGTTTATCAGTGTTTCTAAGTATTAATTCAGTGTTTATAATTAACTAACTATTATTTACAATAAATTTAATATTACTTAGAATTCTCCGTAGTCTTATTGCATAAATCAAGCTGTCATTTGATAATAATTAAAGAGAGATGAGATAGCAAAGAAGGCTAGTATTTACCATTTCCTGTTTGCATTTTCTATAATAACCCTTTTAAATAAAATAAAAGCATAACACCAATTTTTAAATATGCCTAAATCTTTTAGTACTCTTTTTTATATATAATATAATAGTATTCACTTTGAAAAAACAGTTATTTAAGGTTTTACTAACAGAACAGTTCAAATCTATACATAATGTATCAGTCACTTGTCATATGGAGACGAACTACGATTGACCGGGAAAAGAACAAGGCTGAACTAAATTACTATTTATAATGTACACAATTGAATAATAAAAAATATAAAATGCATCTCATTTTATTTGTATGCTCTTTAACCTATAAAACCAAACATTGGGATTTCCATTTTTACTATCTAAGTGAAAATAAAAGAATTATTATTAAAAATCGCATCTAGATTTTTTTCATATGAGCCTGAGGTATAAAAAATTGAAACTTATGTTTGGAAATAAAATCAAAGCGATTGCTTTACCTGTGTTCAGAATACAGTGATAATTTGACTTGTAAGAAAGCTTCTTCGCCTGCTGTCACACCAATACTAATAAATCGTTATAAGAGTATTGTGTTATTTTTATTTGCTGCACAATTTGTATCGTCGTTTTTACTCAAATCAGAAAAATCGTTCATTTACAAACGAGCAGTTCAGAAGATCCAATCATCAGAAGGTGTAGTTAAAAAAATGTGGAAAATAATTAGTGTGTTGTGTCTAATTCAAGTTATATCGGTCTGTAATGGGCAAAGAGAAGCTTGTTTTGATTTTTGCCAAGCAAATAACCCTGATGATCGATTCAAAGTGGGCTCCAAAAGAATGTTATTGATCCACAAAGAAGACACTTGGTCGAATGCCAAAGACCACTGTGAAAGAATTGGGATGAGACTGTCCACACCATCGAAAAAAGAGTATTCCAATGAGTTGGGAGCTTATCTGAATCGCAGAGTTCAGGGGGAACTACCCAGTCTGGCGTTCAGTTACTGGAATCTGTGGATCTCGCTGTCAGACACAAAGTCCGAGGGAAACTACACTTGGACCACAACTGGGGAGGCTCTTTCGGACGCGAGCTGGGCCAGTGGGGAACCAAACGGTGGAACTGGAGAGAATTGCGTGGAAATCAGCTGGGCGAACAAAGGTGGAATCTATTGGAATGACTCTCCGTGTGCGTCACTCAAGAGATATATCTGTGAAATTGTTGAGCTTGGACTGGATTAATGTAAAAAGCTTTTAATCAATCTGATAAGTGGAAAAAGTGTAGAATGCAAACTAAATTACATGAAGATCAAACTGACAACAATACATGACTGTATTAATGATGATGGAATAAACAAGTTTATAAGAAAGCGGGTTTTTTCATGACGTCACTATTTGTTTTCTAAGGTGCTCATGTGTGAGTGTTATACTCGTAATAGAACTGATCATTGAGAATGAGATGTTTGCTTTATTTTCATTAACCTTCTAATAATGTTAAAAAGCAATAACTATTTAATTCCAAAATAACGAACTTAAATCTATAAAACAGTTCAAAAAGCTTTCTCTTACCAAATTGTGCCCTGATAAATTCGAACTTGTAATTCAAAAAGAAAGAAGAGTAGTGTTGAGTATTCAGAATTTTCAAGAATTTCATGCAAAAAGAGGTTTTGAACTCGATCAATCGATCATCATACTCGTACTTATTGACCCTCCCTCGTATTGTGGGTGACAAATGACACAAACCTTAATTCTGAATAAAATTAAGCAATAAATCAAACACTGTGGTTTTAAAGATAATAACCTCTATAGAAACTACTTACTATGTAGTTTTATTTATATTTATTATATAAGGACTTCTTCTATTTTAAATATCAGAGATAATAGTTATTTAAACAACGTGTAGAAAAAATGAACTATAATTAAACTCGAGTAGAGTTCTAGAAAACAAATGAAATGAGTTTTCTAATAGATACGAATTATTTATTGGCTATTTTTTCGCGAAATATAAAGTGAAGAATAAGAAGACAACCAGTATTAAATTAAGGTCTAAACACTTATAATTAAGGGAAGTACTTGTCAAGCGAATAGAACTTTTGGTCTCAATTTTTCAAAATATCATGACAACCATGCACTGTATCACTGATATGCCCGTGATAGTACTCATTTAATCATTTAATCCACATTTAAAAGCCATAATCAGCATTTAAGATTATTTTACTTTTTGTTATTTAATGTGAAAAAATTTAAAATGACTAATAAATCAAGGTCTACTTTATTATAGAGACATGAAAAACGTCAAAATATATTTTCATTCTACGCTACTAAGATTAAAAATTATAATATTTAGTATATTTTTGTGTATTTACACGAATTGTAATAAAATTTGTTGAATTATGCTTTTTTCAACACTGTACGTTTATAAAACAATTTCTAGAGGAATCATTGACTACTAAAATGTAAAAATTTATCAACCGAATTGTATAATAACAAATTATCGAAACTAAATTTTTGTAAAATAACTAACAAAAGATAAATATGATTATTTGGCATCACTTTTCAGTGACTCTTAACGAAATTCTAGTTAATGCCAGAAACCTTTTGATATAAGACATCAAAAACTGTGTTTGTGGTGAGCCACAACCCGGTTCCCGTTACGATCTCCATCTTGCGTAAATTACATACGAACGCAAGACACATATTGTTTCGGGAACATGGTCAGCCCATTATAATATTTAATGATAAATAAAAACCATCATTTAGTGAAAAACCAGTAATTTATTTATTAGATCTTATAGTGATCAAACTGATAATAATACATGACTGTATTAATGATCATGGAATAACCAAGTTTAAATGATTTCGGATTTTTTCATGACGTCACTATTTCTTTTAAAAGTTAAACATGTGCTATAACATAATTGATGATTGAGATTAGATGGGTATACTCAATAGAACTTGATTATTCAAATAAGACAAATTTTAAAAATGAAATATATCGTTTTTAAAATTAAATATTACGTTTGAAACATTTATTTCATCAATAGAAACAAAGCTAATACTTTCATAAATTACTTGCTCATTACCTGATATANGAGATTAGATGGGTATACTCAATAGAACTTGATTATTCAAATAAGACAAATTTTAAAAATGAAATATATCGTTTTTAAAATTAAATATTACGTTTGAAACATTTATTTCATCAATAGAAACAAAGCTAATACTTTCATAAATTACTCATTACCTGATATATCAACACTTGCATATTTCATTTAACTCTATATAATAAATAATGCAATCTATAATAGATGATCTTTTCAAAGCAAGTTCAAGGTATTTGTAAATATGCAGTTCGAAAGCTTGCTATTTTCTACGAGTATTAGTTACTAAAAATGTGAAAAGTTTAAACTTTGTTTTGAATTAGGCTTTTCGTTCGATGAAAAAATTTAAAATTCATATTACAAAATTCTTGGAAAGCAATTGTTGAAAATTTAGCAGAAAGAACCAGTTCAGGGGGATTTTATATTACTGATAAGTAGTCATTGGAAACGTATGTTGGTAATTTCAGTTTCGAAATTTGAAGACAACTACATATGTGAGACAACTGGAAAACCTGTAACATTTCAGAACTGGAACGAAGAAGAACCTCTGGTTCGAAGATCCGTGCAAAGATTCCAAGAGATTTATTTGAGAAGTGGACATGGGATTGAATTAATAGCAATAACTTCAATGTGAAAATGAAAAAAATGAGATAATCTATTCCAAAACAAATTATTTATGGCAATAAATAAAATTCGCACAAACCGGGATTTTTTATTACGTCACAATGTTTATTTTGTAGTACGAGTCAAGTGTCTACGGAATAATTTTTCAAGTCAAATTTAGAACAAAATTGTAGATATTTTGAAATATATTGTATGTTAATTGCCTCTCTTTCTTAATTTATAAGAAAAAAAAGTTCATTATTTTATTTTATATAATAGTTTGCAAAAATTATATTAAAATAATATAAGTTGAAAGAAAATAAATACCTATATTTAATTTCATTTTTAAAATCATAATTTTATTGAATATAGAATATTTCATTATCTCTTTCAAATTGCAAACCTCTAGCAATCTGTCAACAAGCTTATCTATATTCTACAACACTAATACAAGTTCATTTATTCTCTGTTGCTAATTTATTGCATTTAAGCTTTTTAGTCAAGTTCAATTCAGTTGCGACTTTGTTCAACGCTTCATAAGTTGTAATTTTAAAAAAATAACAAAAATGTGGAGAATAATTTCGTTTCTGTGTTTAATTCAAATTGTATCCTTTTGCAATGGACAAAGGGAGGCGTGCTACGAATTTTGTCAAGTCAACAATCCGGAAGATCGGTTTCGAGTCGGAAACAAGAGGATGATTTTCATTCACAAGGAGGAAACTTGGCAAAATGCTAAGGACAATTGTGAAAAGATGGGAATGCGATTGGCAACACCCTCGACCAGTGAATTCACGAGAGATTTGGGTGCTTATTTAAATGGCAGAGCTAAAGGAACACTGCCCAGTTTGGCGTTTAGTTACTGGAATCTTTGGATTGGACTTTCCGACACACATTCGCAGGGAAATTTCACCTGGGTAACGACAGGAGAGAAGCTGTCGTATGAAAGTTGGGCCAGTGGAGAGCCAAATGGTGGAAGTGAAGAAAATTGTGTGGAAATCAGTTGGGCAACCAATGGCGGACTTTACTGGAATGACTTTTATTGTGCTGCTCTGAAGAGATATCTGTGTGAAATTGTTGAACATGGATTGGATTAATTTTTGGGATTTTACATTGAAATATTGATATAAATTTTGATGAATCATTTGTAATTGAAGAAATAAAATATAAAACATATATAAATAGATTTTTTAATTGAAAAGAATCGAAACGGTTGATGAATATGCATACATACAGCTGTTTTACAAATTCTACTATATATTTTGAAAAGAACGGTAATCCTCAATGTAAATTTCACCAAAATATATTTTTAGCACTTTTGTATCAAAAGGTTAGCTTTTCGACATCGATTTGAGTTTCATAATGCGTCACTTTTTCACACTAGTGAAAATTTTGATTTTAAATGAAACTAATTTCAATACGTAAGTTTAACTTGTCAAAAGTAATTGTATTTTTTGGGTATTAATTTTATAATCAGAATTTAAAAATCAACATACTTGAATTATATTTGTTTCTTGAAGAATTTGTAGAGATTATGGAATTAGTTATTATTTAAAGTTTTANTAAATGAAACTAATTTCAATACGTAAGTTTAACTTGTCAAAAGTAATTGTATTTTTTGGGTATTAATTTTATAATCAGAATTTAAAAATCAACATACTTGAATTATATTTGTTTCTTGAAGAATTTGTAGAGATTATGGAATTAGTTATTATTTAAAGTTTTACAAGATTTGTCCTCGTACATTACCTACATAAGAAAGTAAAATACCTAATTTATAAGGTACGGTAGTTTTTATTTTGATTTAAGATTTTTTTAGATTATGTGATAATTTCAATTCAAAATATCATGATGACACTGGAATGTGTCAGATAAAATTAATGAAAATTAATAACTATGAGAAACATCTCTATATTCATCTATATTTTTTGCTCATTTTAGGAGTGGATTTTAATTTCACGTGCTGAGTTTGATATGAAGAAAAATTATGTAAATAAATGCCTAAAGCAAAAAATCGTAGATAATACTACCATTAACTATCTCTGTCACCATTTCGTGCCGAAAATTTTCGATTTAGATCAGTACAACTTTGAAAGTCGAAAAATGTGGAATCTGGTTACAATTTTGTGTTTGATACAATTCACATCATTTTCAAATGGACAAAGAGAGGCTTGCATTGACTTCTGTAGGAACAATAATCCAGATGACCGATTCACTGTTGGGAACAAGAAAATGATTCTAATTCACAAAGAAGAAACTTGGCACAATGCCAAAGAGAAGTGCGAAAAATTGGGAATGAGGTTGTTAACTCTATCGACTAGTGAAGAAAATCGGTTGATGGGGAACTATTTGACTGGACGAGTTCAAGGAGAAGGTTCCAGTCTGGCAGTTAGACACTGGAATTTGTGGATTGCGGCTTCAGATGAAAAGGTGAAGGGCACTTTTGCCTGGGCAACGACCGGAGAAAACCTTTCTTTCTCAAACTGGGCTAGAGGTGAACCAAATTTTGGAAGTCGTAGAGACAGCTGTGTCGAGATCAGTTTCGCAACTAGAGATGGCACCTTTTGGAATGACTCCACATGTAAAGGATTAAGAAGATATATTTGTGAAATGCAAGACTATGGATTGGAATAGAGAGGAGTGAAGGTTTTGTAATAAACTTTAATTTCTTTTCGAGCAAATTGCTTAAGAGCCATAAAATATTATATTTTATGAATCAAACACTTGCAAAACCGCATTTAGAGGAAATATAGTGAAAATAAATTTTGTTTTGTTTTAAAATTATAGTTTTATTTAAAACAAACGTTCGTGATTTTAAAAAACCCTAGTGCTTAAATAATGTCACATCTTACAGATCAAGTTGTTAAAATAACTGTTAAAATCCTGCAGATTATATACTATTTCTGTTTGACACAAGCAATTTTGAATACTCGTATTTAACGTGTGCCCAACCCTATCATGCCCAAAAACGTTGTGACGATTTCGGTATTCCCCAATACAATAAAAAATTGTGATTATGGAAGGTCGACAATCTTTTCATATTTTTAATTATAATTACAGAAATATATTCTAAAATAAAAATACCTTATTAAAATGTGAGATCTCATATTATATTTGTTTAGGATGTAGTAGTATTGTATATTGAATTGAG
>JXOV01020736.1:0-11611 GCA_001014945.1 Clogmia albipunctata
TTTTTCTAACGAAATTCATTTCCCGTGATAGATAAAAATCAAACAGTACTTTTTAGAAATCAATTATAAATTTCCATTCACATTATTGCCATTCAAAAGAAATCATAATCCTTACTAATTAATTCCCTAAACAAAATTTCATGAAAAAAAATCCAATTATGGTTTTTGAAATGTTGCGCTATATTTGGAAGATATGTTGAATAAGTTCATTTTTTGTGGCTGTGGTGCGTCATATGCATCGTGCATATGCCGATTGGGTGCTGTCACATTGTTAAAAAACGTCCCAAAAATGTCCTTATATCAATTTAAATTCTTTAGATGCAATATACCTTGAAACAATCAATTTAATATCAAATTTAAGGAAATCGCTCTAACCATTCTCGAGTTATAGTCCGACAAAAAACTCAAATTCATTTTTATTTATAAAGATGATATGTATTACTTTTTCGCCCTAGCGAAATAAAAATTCAAAATTTTCACTCATTGCGAAAAAGTGGAACATTACGAATATCAAATGGATATCGAAAAGCGTATGTTTCGATACAAAAATGTATATTTACAATTTATTTTCAAATACTTTTTTGACAGGTGTACACTATACAAATTTTTATTGATACATTTTGCGTGTACTCTCGCTTAATAGTTTTTATTTCTCTTAATTTTCTTAGTGTCATACATTTAGTTAAAAATACTATAGTTTGTCAAAAACATTTTTGTAATTTTGTTGTTGTATTTTTCTCAAATTTCACGGCAGATGTCGCGCGCGTTACACTTATTTGAAATTTCATCGGTTATAATAATTTCCAATTAAATTTAAACAATTCAAAATATATTTATTGACGCGCCAATTTAATATTTATTTGACGCAAATAATGTAAATAAGTAATATCAAGCTAAAATTGAATTAAATGCGAGAATGAAAAATTGTTGTTGTTCCTTCGTCGGAAAAAAAATTCAACTGTCAAAAAATAATCAAAACGTCAATTGAGTGTTTTTGTTATCATTTGTCATTTTTTATTACGTATTTTAAAGTTAAGGAGCAAACGTGGAGAAAGATTCGTAAAATAAGCCAATGTTACAACTCAGTGGATAAGAGCGTGTACATTGAGATAAAGTGAAATTCTGTACAATTTAGGTGAGAAAAATATTGTTCAATTAAAGTGAATGTTTTGAGAAAAATGTAAAAATTTAACAAAGGAGTCGAGAGTGACTGCTTTTTGTTTTCCACGAGTGCATTTGTTTTGTTGCGTGAGAGTGAGTTTGAGAGATTAGAAATTATGACGACGACCCAAGAAGCTGAGGAATTAACAATGGATACCGATGACGAGGTACTGGATGCGACTCACGGCAGCGGAGACGAATCTTCTTCTGCTTCTCCCAGTGCTGCTGACACAGATGACGACGACGACTCGCAGTACGATCTTTACTATACGGGCAGAAGTTTTACCGATATTGGGGAGGAAGAAGTTGGAAGAAGGCAAAAAGAATCCACTTTAGAAAGTATGTGTCTGTGTGTGCGTGTGCGGGGAACATTTTAATTTAAAATTTCCCGGGGTCAAACAACAAAATAATACTGTCGAGCACCGCAAATTACCTGTTTAATGGCGAGGATTGAGTGTGTAACGTGGACAGAGAGTGTCGCTATGTTTGGGTGTCATTACGTTTATTATCGAAAATCCGCCCCAAATTAATGTTTTCTCTCTGTTTTGTTTTCCGTGGTGTACCTAGATTCGTTGAATAATATTCACAGTGTGACAAGGTCATGCAATTGTGCTTTAGAAGAATATTAATATCAATTGTTTCGAGAGTGTGTTCGTGGTCGATTGGTGCTAAAATTGAAGCAGTTTTGTAATTGTGCAAGCTAAAGTGTGGACAGAAATGAGAATTGAGTAGTCTCTAAAAATTTGTGTGTGATGATGACTGGAAGAAATACCAAAACACACCAATACACACGGGATGATCGTTTATAAAATACGAAAAAGCAATCTGAGTAATCTCTGCGAAAAATAGACGATTTACGTCGCCGTCAAACAGGTATGTTCTGCCTGGTTTGATTGCAATCAGTCTAGTCTGGGTTCTTGTTCTATTATGTAGAGCCGCGGACATTGACCATAGCCGATGCAAACTAAATGCATGATTGCCTTTCCAGTATACTGAGCGCAATCCAGTTTAGAGCCAAGGAAGCAGTTTCAAAGTTGCGTGTTTTGTTTTTCAAGTTTACATCATCGAAACAATTATTTATTCGTCAAACTGACTAGACTGCTGTATTAGTGAACCAGGGATTGCATTTGACTGACTTCAACACGTGTCAGAACTGGGCCGCACTACTTGCATATAATAATAAATATACCACCTAATAATAAAAGATGAAAATGGCAAATTGGCAGAAATAGAACCAGCCTACTTTACTACTAATCAGAGATTGTCAGCTGTGAAATTAAGCCCATTTAATGTTCCCCATCTATCAAAAGCAAGACTTTGACTGCCCCCTTATCACCAATTGGAAGCACCCCGATTCAATGATGCAATAACATCATTAATACTCTTTTGTTATAGTTGGCACCGATAACGTGGACTTTTGGGTTCATTGATAATGTCAAGAACAAAAACCCCAAAAATTTACACCAATTTTTGGCAGATTAGTATATTAATCTAGAATAGTCGATGATTTTTGCGTGTAATGATTTCGATTTGCAAAAATTATAAACAGATAAAAAATGATGATATTTCTTATTTGGAAGAGCTGCCAAGATATAGTTATAGCACACCGTATTCAGGGGACAAAACAGAAAACTATGTGAGATAGAATTTGAGTTTAATTAACCGATGATATTTTTTAGATTTTCGTATTAATTTATTTTAAAATGGATAAAATATTGGATAAAGCACGGTCGATAAGCATTATTAAAAACACACGGGCCTTCTTTAAACCACACGCTACGCTCATGACTTTAAACATCCCTAGTGTTTAATAATGTCTTATCTTATCGGCCTAGTTGTATAAATTATTAAAAAGATTTGTAAAATATTTCAATTATAAGCGAGTCATAAAATATATATAATTTAATGGTTATTGAAGTTGATATCATTTTCACTGTGATATCTTGAATAATTTTTACGGGTAATTTTGACCCCAAACTCTTTTTGTTATATCGCTCAACAAAGCTAACAATTTGATTAGTATATTTAACAAAGCAAATGACTCTCGCAATCGTTCGTGTTGGTAAATAATGTGATACAAACGATTCGAATTAATTCAATATTAAAGATTGGGAAATATTTCACTTAATTTTGGTTATGAAGAAGGATCTTGACATATTTTGTGTCTAACCATAGTCTTTCTCATCATAAAATGAAAATTATAGTTATTAATAATAACTGCAATTAAAATGGGTTTCTCTGAATTGAATAATTAAATACTCAATTGTTTAAACTGTATTAATCTAATCTACATCTCATAAGCCTAGCAACAGGTGTTGATAGGGTAGTATTTGATTCCCAATTTAATACATGTGGTTTGAAGTTTTCAGCGTAAGTTTTGGTTATAGTTTTTATTTTTATAATGGTTCTTTAGTCATGTTATTTGAATTTATTTATTTTATTCCTGTTTTTAATAAACATTTTTCTATTTCAGATCACCACCACGTTAACCTATACGAACATATTCCTCTAATTAACATAATGGCCAAGCCCCTGCAAATTATTACCACCGGAGAGGAGCACACATTTGTTCTCGATGAGGACCTACTAACAGAGGTTTTACTTCAGGACGAAATAAAGGACCGTTATGTGGTTGTGGTCTCAGTGGCGGGGGCCTTTCGTAAAGGCAAGAGTTTTCTCTTGGACTTTTTTCTCAGATATATGTACTCTACAGTAAGTTTATTACTTCATTTTTAATTTAACTGAGGTAGTTGATTGCAATTAGGACATTCGCAACTCTTTTTGAATTTGCCAAATCTGAGCTAAATTGAGGAGAAAGTATGTTTGTTCTAAATAGACCGACCATTAATTCTCTTTCTTTGTCTTCTTCTCTTCTAGTACGTCCACCGTCATCACGTGAAAGACTGGCTGGGTGACGAGAATGAACCGCTGAGCGGATTCTCGTGGCGAGGTGGATCCGAAAGGGACACTACTGGCATTTTAATGTGGTCCGACGTTTTTCTACACGACTACAGCAATGGTCAAAAGGTAGTTTCATAATAAAATTAGCGACGATTTTCGAAAATGTTTTGACTAAAACCAAAGATGATAATTTTGAACTATAATGAAGTTATTTTTAACTTTTAAAAATAGAATACTAATTTAGAACATAATCATACTTGAACTATCATTATAGTTTTCTATTTGGCTGTTTAAACAGCCTAACATAACAATATATTATGTGCAATTGGTCGAAGACTTTGTAAAACATTATCAAACACAAAACAATGAAAAAAATTAACTTTTGCAATTCCGTAACGAAAAGTCAACGTTTCGACATAGTTTTGAGTTTCGTGCAGCGCAAATTTTTCTACCAGAAAAATTTTTTTTTACTTTAATGACAAAAGAAAGGTATAATCTACGAACGAATTTGATCTCAACGTGAAATTATTTTATCGTGTATCTTTAAGAACATTGCAAAAAATATGTTTATAATGAATTATATAATCCTTTTCTTTTTGACGCGGAAACTATGATAAACTTGATTTTACATTGTTGTAGCACAAAATAACTATTTCAGCAGTTTAAAAAAACGTTTATAAATAATATTGTAATTTCAATAAAATTTGATAAATAAATTGCTTCTCAACAGATAGCCATCATTCTGCTGGACACACAAGGCGCCTTTGACAGCCAGAGTACAGTTCGGGATTGTGCGACGGTCTTTGCCCTTAGCACGATGATTTCTTCAGTCCAGATTTACAATTTATCTCAAAATATTCAGGAGGATGACCTCCAGCATCTGCAGCTATTCACCGAATATGGTCGTCTTGCCTTGGCTGATTCAGGAAAGACACCATTTCAGCACCTTCAGTTCCTAGTCCGAGACTGGAGTTTTCCATATGAAGCAGAATACGGGGCCAAGGGAGGGGACCTGATCCTCAAGAGGCGATTAGAAGTGTCGGACAAGCAGCATCCTGAGCTTCAATCGCTGCGAAAACACATTACAAGTTGCTTCTCAAAGATCACGTGCTTCTTGATGCCGCACCCGGGCTTGAACGTGGCCACAAATCCCAAATTTGATGGAAGATTGGCCGATATCACACCGGAGTTTAAGGACAGCCTTAGGGAGTTAGTACCGCTGATCCTCGCGCCAGACAACCTCATCATCAAGGAGATCAACGGACATCCAGTCAAAGCTAGGGACCTGATCCAGTACTTTATTTCATACCTCCAGATCTACAAAGGAAATGACCTGCCAGAGCCCAAAAGTATGCTTGTGGTAAGTAGAGATGAACGTTTTCTAATAAGAATTCCACTAGACTTTATGACGTCAGGACTATTTTTAAGTTGAACTTTGGATTTGATTGTTTGAAAGATTGCCATCAGTCGGAAAATGTCAATGAGTTATTGAACCTGTAAAACTCTTCATAATATGTATTTTTAATTCAAATTTTTCAATATCTAAATACAATGTTTAATGGTATTTGTAACAAACTTACTTGAATGCCTGGTAATTAAATTAAGACAGTCCGTCACTGGTTAAATAATATGTATTTATAGATCCGGTCAAGGTTAATTTTGCAACGATTTTTTGGGATTTGTGTAATTAAATGTAGGATTTATGACTGCTATAAATTTAGAATATGCTTATTGCATGCGAACAATTGTCATATTATTTCTTATTAAAGAGTTATTCATGTAATATTTAATAGTGGTTTTATCAAGTGGTCCCAATGCAGCTGCTCAGTAACTTTTTTAAGAGAAATGGTGGCTGAAATGCTGCAACAACAAATTTGCAACTTCGAATTGTCGAGTGTGAGGTTTTTTTCGTTTGAATTACCGAGGGCACAAAACTTTCGAAATATATTACTCGTTTCCACTGACAGCATTCTGTGCTTAATATTTGTTCAAATACATTTACAAAAAATAATATCCCCGGCCTCAACTGTCAAACAAAAACTATCGACAATACTAATTCTTCGACTCAGATAGGTTTTCAAAACTTGGATAAAGTGTATAGAGTTGAAGAGATCTTTCTACTAGTAGTTTGCAGCTATTCAAAAAATGAATACTGATAAAAGGTTTGTGAAGGAGATGGTCTTCTTCTTAGTATGTGTTTTCTTTTGTATTGACAAACATTTGTCAATACATAAACTCTATATAGAATCATTTGTCCATGGTCCTAATCACATCATAACAAATTATGATTTTGAGTTTCTATTTGCTATACAATTGTTAAAAATGGCAAATTAATAGATAATTTTGATTACCAATTGGTTAAACTCAGACCAATAACGGTTGTTGGGTTGTGGAATTTATTTATTTGCCATTTTTTATTAAAAAATTGAACGATTCATATCAACATTTATTGTTTATAATATTTTGTAGGCTACAGCAGAAGCTAATAATTTAACTGCAGTGGCTGCGGCAAAGGATTTATATATGGAAACAATGGAAGATGTTTGTGGTGGAACAAAGCCTTACCTCAGTACTCAGCTCTTGGAAGCGGAACACATGAGAATAAAGGAAAAGGCATTGCATTCGGTAAGAAGAATTAAAACCAAAAAACAAAGCAAATTGTAAATTGAAATTCTATGTCATGTTCATTTCTATTTAATTAAAAAAAATTCAGTTTGCATCAAAAAGGAAAATGGGTGGAGATGAATTCTCGGAGCGGTATCGAGAGAAGCTGGAGGATGACTTGGATGAGGCGTTTATCAATTTCAGGGCACACAACGAAAGCAAGAATATCTTTAAAGCGGCTCGAACTCCGGCAGTGTTTTTCGCCATCGCTGTAATTATGTATATTCTGAGCGGTATCTTTGGTCTCTTTGGAATCTACACCTTAGCTAACACGGCGAATCTGATGATGGGCGCCTCACTTTTAACGCTTGCCATGTGGGCCTACATCCGATACAGTGGAGAGCTGAGCGAGTTTGGATCACAACTGGACGCCATTGCGGATTATCTGTGGGAAAATGTAAGTCCGTATAGAATGATTTCTGTTCTGTTCCGAATGATGATTGCCGCCGGTCACAAAAATGCGAAGATGAGAGCCAGGGCGGCGCAGAATAGATGTAGAAGTGTGAGCGAAACCAGGAAGAGTCGATCGAAACAGAAGATGGGACCAAGACCAGTCAGAAGTCTATCCCTTTTCTCAAGGAAATTTAACAATCTATGAAAAAAAGAAAATGTGGTTTGAGAATTAAATTAATTTGTTAATCAAATTAAATGCAATTTAATTGAAATTACATTAAATTTAAAGTAAATCTGATTGTTGGTTTATTGTAGTAGTTTAGAGGTGGTTTTACTAAGGTGTAAAAGTAATTGTTTCCCGTGACTAAAGTGTTAATTCAGAGAACACTTATATCTAGTGGTTTTCAGTATTTTCAATTAAAACGTTCTCGATGATTTTTATTCATTTTAGTTGATTGCGATATTCCCAACACAAAATTAGTTGTTTTGTATAGATTTATTTTCTATAGTGAAATCAAATCGTTTGAAACTTTATATACAATTTTTGCATACAATGTTATGTGAACAGTATAATTGTTTCTATCGGTATATTTCACGTTAATAGAGACTATATTTTTATACACAATTTTATCAATAATTAACTACGTTTGAAGTTTTACAAACGATAAGATTTTCGCATTGTTATATCCAGCAATTTTGATAATTCTATTTATAAATTAGAGATAATATCGCAAATTTAATTTGCTTTGTACAATATTTATGAATTTCATAAATATTTTTCTTTGGTTATTGGTGGGGTGGACGTAGAACACACTCAGAGGCCCTGATTCACATATAAAATATATTAATAAAATCTAGAATCCAGATGTACTAAAAAGTATCACCTTATGTATTGTGAACAGCCATACGACCTAGTTCACCCTACCTATTAAAATTTCTGTATCTAATCTGTGGCCTCTTTAGTATTTTCAATATATTTATGTTTTCGATGGAATATGAGTAGCGTTAGAATTAGAAAAGAAAGGTAATAAGACCCGACACATTAGGCCGCACACTAGGGCAGTATAGGTCTCAACACTTTTAAGGTATGGTTCAGTTAAATGTTATTAATATGTACAGTTAGTACGAATTGCCAGATATTTTCAAGCTACTTTAAGTAGTATTAACATTTAGTGCATATGTTTCTCCCTGCACTGCTCCTTCAATGAAATTGACGTAGATATTAGTGATGTCAAATTTCGATACTTTCAAGTATAAATGATTACTGGTTACTTTTTTTAAAGTATCGAATTTTAATTATTTTATATTGATATTTTTTCGAAATGCTTTTTCTATGTAATTTGTTAATAGACTTTTTTATTTAATTTAAAAGCATTTGGAAAAGTATCAATATCGAATAATTAAGATTCGATACTTTAGAAAAAGTAATCAGTAATCATTGATATCGATATTTGACATCACTAGTAGAGATTATTATTTCTTTAAATGTATGTCTAAAGAAATAAAGATGGTAAACACAATTTAAGTACCTAAAATAATTTACAACAAATTTTTCTACAAATTTTATAAAATTTTTTGTATATTCAATTTTGAAAGCCAAAGGAATTTTAAAACCATTTTGTTTTACATAAAATTACCATTAAATCTAATTGAATTTAACGTTTTTAAAAAAAAATTGGTCTCAAGAAGATAAATTAAGGAATGCGCAATAATGGAATGGATAGAATAAAAAAAGATGTTGCTCGGTTTAAATTTATGTGTCATGAAATGTGTTAAGTAATCTTTTATTTAAAATATTTGTAAACCCGCAAGAAGGGGGCCCTCGTCATTTTCATACAAATAGTAGGATCCAAAGAACGGTAGCTTTACTTTCAACCGTACTTCTTTTTAAATGTGATTGTGACTATTTCCTCTAAACCGACATGTTCGCTAATGGTGACAGTTTTTAAAACTAATAATGGGTATTTCGCAAATGGCCCTTCAAAGTGAATTGAATTTTATTTAATACATAATATAATTTTGTCTTTAAAATAATGTGCACATAGAATGCTGAAGAAGTGTTATCAATAAAATAATGGCAGTTATAAAATTTTCTAGTACACCTTCTTAAAAGCTTTTTCAAAATTTTAATTTAAAATTAGTGATGTATGAAATAGTATTTGTGTAAAAATTTCTTCGCCCTTCTAAGCGGTATATGATGTTGAATCTTATTCGAAGAATACATTATGTATTAGAAGTTCACACACCAATCTACTTGTTTACTAATCGTTTTGTTGTCATGCTTCTTTCCAGTGGATGAAACCGGTGTACCAGGGTTGTATGGAGAAGGGAATTCAGCACGTGGCGACCCATGCGGCAGAAGTGGCGGTGGGCGGCGGAAGCAGCAGTAAGTCGCCCTCTGGAAAGGGATCATCGTCGTCCCGCGCTGCCAAGAGCCAAGCGAACGGCAAAGTGAAGAGGTCATGAGAGTACGCCACAACGGATTCGCGCCATCAACAGCAATCTAATATTAAGCGAACGGAGGACAGTGATCCAGGATCAGCTGTTAGTACTAATAATAATAATTACAATTATAATAGTTTTAGTAATAATAATGTTAGGAGTCCCAATAATAACATTAATTGTTGCATCAGTAGTAACAGCATCCCCCCTTCTGGCGGCGTTTTGACGACGACAAGTAATAGTAATAGCAGTGGTAGTGCCGAAACGAGTCGAAGTAGTCAGAAGCGGGGCGGGGGCGGAAGGAGATCGCGAAAGGGTGGCGCAAAGCAAAAATAATTTTGAACCACAAACCGAATTTTCGCGCTGACGTTACTTAGCTAATTAAAAATAATAATAATAAAATAAAATGCAAATTTGTACAGTTTGTGGCGGGATTTTTAAAGTAATTATCCCTGGTTGTATATTCTGCCAGCTGGTGGTATCATTGTTAAATTATATATGCCGTGTTTCATTTTTAATTCTTGTATCCCCTTGATGATGAATATTTACTTGTTATTTTGTGGTTGTTTAAACGCTCACACAAAACACACCCCTCTTCCTTCTTCCAATTCATACTTTTTTTTGTTATATTATTTTTTTTGTAATTTGAAGTAATTTTTTAATTAAACGATTTCCGACATTTGGTTTGTTTTATTTGGGGTTTCTTCTCTCTATCGATTGGTATTGCATATTTCCATTGCGGTAATTGTAATTGTGTCGAGTTTGGATCTGTGATTAATAAAATAAAAATAAATCTTACTAAAATATAGTTATTATTAATCAGCAAAATTAGAATAAACGTTTAGCTAAGATTTGGTCCAATTTTGGCTGTTTGTTTTTTTGTATAGACAAGTTAGAAAGGCAATGCTCTTTAGCGAATCTAATTAAATAAATATACATTTGACGGATATTGATAATTAATCGAGTAATAACGTCAGAGATAAAATTTATTTTTCCATATCAATGAACTGAGATAACTCGCAATGCAAAATACATCAACAATTGCCAAATTTATAGATTAATATTTGCTATTTCTTATAATTAAGATTCATATGTGTAATTTTTAAATAATTTCTATGAATGTGGATTATTTTATTTACAAAGTGTCTTCTTTTCGTTTTCATACATTATACACCCTTTTGCAAGTATTTGAATGCATGGGACAGGCCGTCCCAACAGTCCGTCTTCATAAAAACACAAGACTTAACGAAAGAATCTTTCTTCTTTTGCCGATAAAAATCGGAACGACGAGGCACAATTTATTATTTAAGTTAAACATCAACAAAGCATCGCCATGAAGAAGAAACAAGTCAAAATTCCATACAAACCAGTCATCTTTTCTTTTTTACGTCCATTATTTTTAAATGTGTTTGTGATTGGAAATTTCATGGTCAAATTTAAAATCAATCTTAGTAACCAATTTGCTTCATATACAAATAATTGACAATTTGTACACATTTGTTTAACGAAATGACTGAAAAGATCATTTAATATTTAAATTTTGTCCTTAAAATACGATTGAAACAAGATGCGGAAGCTGTATCCTCATTAAAATAATTGCAGTTATCAGATTCTCTAGTGAACTGAACCTTCTTTAAATTTGAGTTTTTACCAACTTTTACTTTAAAACTTGATTTGTGTAACAGTAGTTGATCCGTGTGAAAATATAAATATAATTCCAGCCCAAGTGTCTTTTTTCCATCANGGAAGCTGTATCCTCATTAAAATAATTGCAGTTATCAGATTCTCTAGTGAACTGAACCTTCTTTAAATTTGAGTTTTTACCAACTTTTACTTTAAAACTTGATTTGTGTAACAGTAGTTGATCCGTGTGAAAATATAAATATAATTCCAGCCCAAGTGTCTTTTTTCCATCAGTATAAGTGTTGGACAATGTTTCGATTAGATTAATCAGAGCTTATGCTGGAAGACAAAGACCAGCGCGCCTCCATTTTAGCCCTTGTAAAAACGTTGCAGTTATTTAAATACAGTTACTCCTGAAAGTATTCGA
>JXOV01020741.1:0-19055 GCA_001014945.1 Clogmia albipunctata
GACCGAAAATTCTATTCGCTTGACAACTTCTGTCCTTAATTGTATATGTTTAGATCTTAATTTTAAGTACTAGGTTGCCTTCTTATTCTTTACTTCATATCTCGCGGAAAATAGCTATTAAATATGCGAANACAGTGCTTGGTGCTCTATTTGTGTGATATATTGAAAAATTTAGACCGAAAATTCTATTCGCTTGACAACTTCTGTCCTTAATTGTATATGTTTAGATCTTAATTTTAAGTACTAGGTTGCCTTCTTATTCTTTACTTCATATCTCGCGGAAAATAGCTATTAAATATGCGAATTGTATAAAATCTTGTAAATAACTGGTTGGAAAAACACATAATTAAACACTCGTATCTTTTGGGAAACTCATTTCATTCGTTTTCTAGAACTGTAGTTGAGTTTAATTATGGTTCACTTTTCCTACACATTGTTTAAATAACTATTTAAATATTGAATAAATTTATATTTTAATGTTCATTGATATTCAAATTGAGATAAAAATAAATTAGTCTAAACATGGAATTCTTATCTTATTTCAGGATCTGAAAAGCGATGAAGACGAACTATCATCAGTTTCAAAAGGAAGGGATATCTCGTGGCCTGGTGGTAAGTTCAATCGCCTTTCTGGTGCATCCGGTTCCGGTCTGTTTAAAGAGAGAAACCTTCAAAGCTGCTGGCGGCTATCTGAGGCCATTCCATCTCATCATAAGACGCTTCCGAGGATATTGTAAGAAGCAGTCAGTGGTTGGTTATTTGCGCCAAGTCCAAGTTCCTCCTCCTGGAGCAAATTGCAAAAATATTCGCGCGCTGAAAGTTTCCAGTTTACCAGAAAACCGACGGTCCACCAAACGTTGCGGAAATTCATTGCAAAACTTTTTGCGCCCCTCCAAACTTCTTTTTTGCAGTCAGGCAGAAGGCATCAACAATAACGCTAGATATATTGAAGTGAGTGCAAGAAAAATTATCATTTAATATGCAAGTTGTGCGAAAATATGTTCTCTGATGCCCTAACAACTGGTTTTTGGCGAAAATCCACCACTACCACCAACATCACTTTATCTGACCATCTTTGCAATAAGTTTTCTGTTCTGCAGAATGTTTGCTTGAAATGCAAAATTTAATTTTTACCAGCGAATTTGTTTAAAAGTTTTTTGCGCACCCCAACTTTCCTCCAATTTATTATTATTCGTCGAACATTCTCGATGGTTTTGCACCAAACTCGTAGTGTTTTTCCTCACGATGCAGACGATTAAAGTGAGCTTATTTATTACTGCATTCTATTGAGATCACGATGCCCGGAATTTGATTAAGAAATTCCAGACAATAGATATTTGTTATTCCAGTGATGCCGTGTTCCAGACAACGGACTGGATTATCGATTCAGCACAATTACTTATTCAAAAGGGTTAACTGGAGTGGATTTACTGAAATTTACGATAGGTTTAATTGAGAGAAATTCCTAGAAATTAACCTATGGAAATGCAAGAGATAAATTTATTAGTTAGAAATTGTAGAGTTACGACTACAATAAGATATGTATTTTAAACTGGTAGACCCGGCTAACTTCGTTCCGCCTTAGAAGCGACAATTTCAACCACTTAAACTACAGACTATTATGTTATTTGGTTCTTAAGTTTTTTCATTAACTTGAATGTCCTTTTGCGACTAAATTTAAAACAAATTTAGAGTTAAACACCACAATGAGATGAATCGAATCAATGTTTGGAGAGACACTTTAGTAGCAGAAATGATGTGCCAGTTAAACTGTGTAACCTCTTCATAAAAACTATGATTTGACAACTACAAAATCTACAAATTTAATTTTAATTATTGAAAAGTGTCGCGTAAACTTTTGTTTTATCATTTTTAATTCCAAGATGTTCTTCCTGAAATAAATAATTCTGCACAAAAAAATAACTATTCAAATGAAGATTAAGTTAATATTCTCTAATTACGTATGCAAATTAATTTGTAGAATTTAACTTTTTTCACTAGTAAAATAACTACAATGTCGCAATGGTTTAAGCGTTGCTCACAATTCAACTCGATAGGCCCCAGTTCGAGCTCTGATCAGACAATAAATTTTTATAACTCGTTTTCATTAACAACATTCTGTGATAAATATTGGTTTTATAATAAATTTAACATAAAATAATACTCCGGCTTCAACTGCCGAACAACAAGAATCGTCAATGCTGTTCGTTAGATCAGACAAGTTTTTAAAACTTGGATGGAATGCATAAAATCGAAGAGATAAACCAGATCTTTCTAATACTTGTAATTTGCTGCTGTTCATTGAACGGATACAGTTGAAAGTACGAAAGTGATGGTCTTCATCAAGTTAATGTCAACTAAAATTAGTTCTCTAGAACAACCGAAAGTGCTATATTGTGTTACATTTAACTACTTTAATTGATATATAAATATTCATGTAGCACAGTCATTGATACAGTCGACCTTCGATAATATTAAACTCTAGAGACTCTTAAAATATATCACAATATCGAGTTGTTCGAAATATCAAATATTAAATCAATGATAATCATTTTGTAGGGCACTCGAGATATGTTTGAATTAAAGAGAGGTTCGAACTATTAAAGGTATGAATAACCAAGAGTAGACTGTACATCTTTTATGTTATTACTGTGGGTAGGGTGATGTTGCACTGCGACCTTAGGTCTATTGTACCCCCTGATGATTTGCCCTGACCAAGCGTCGTTTTATAATGTGTCCTCAACCCTAATAGTCTTTAAGAAGCGTAGAATTCTTGATATTTCAATAGTCGCTATTTGCTCCTTATCAAAAGATGGTTTTCCTATTTAACTATGTATGTCTCTTGGATGCTAGCACCATGTAATCCATGGGTATGTGCTCCTAGGTTTCGGTGGCTTGGCAGAATCTGCATGCGTTTTCTAAATGAAGTCCTAATTTATGTAGATGTCCATTCAAGGTATTGTGTCCTATAAGTAGTTTTGCTATTACAAGTAGATCTATTTTACTTAAACTTCGTCAAAGTGCTGGCTTTTTTGTTAAGTAATTTTAGCAGTAGCTTGGATTATCTGAGCTTCGATATGTTGTCCCAGTGTTTGTTGGTTTCTTCTGATGATAAATATAATGGTCAATATTATGTATGATATTTGATTAAATTATACTAATACACATACTCATTAATTATTCTCTACATTTTAAATTAAAATGAATGGATGGTTAAAGGCATTTTAATTAATCAATATATTTAATTGATGTATTGTATTTATTATTATATAGATTATGAATTAATTAATGAAATGCGAAATGAATGGTCATTTTATCTATATAGACAAATTATTGCATTAGTAGAGTTAAAATTTTCATATTAAAATTTATTCATTTTGGTTCAGTTCTTTTCATCTTTAAATTATTGATAAGATAAATATGCTCAACAGAATTCTTGAAATTTTATCAGTTTGATAAGAAAACCGTGTTTAATTCAAAATACTGCATTTTAAACGAACAATTTATAACAACTTTCATTAAAATTATAATAAACAAATATTTTCCCAAAAATCCACAATTTAACCTGTTACAATTACATTGAATAAATTAAATACTTTATTATAGAATAATATTATTCAAAACAACATTTGGATTTGAAACATCCCATTGTTATTTAATCCACTAAACTGGCTGAGCAAACAATTCTGATTATCATCATGTCGATTTGTCACCAAATTAGGTTACAAGGCACCCCTTGTCCACAGCACGGTCCTTTAATTTAAATTCAAATTTAAGGTAAATATTAAAATTGGTCTTGTCACATTTCCCTTTCAGTCTTTTTTGTTGTTGTCGGTGGTGGTGGTGGCGGCACAAAAGCATGATGAATTCACCTTTCGGATTTGCGAATCAGATTTTTCTCGAGCCTAAATCCGAATCCCTCCCACAGCTTTCTTTCAATAGGGGGGGGAGACACCTTTCGTCTTTGTCGGTATTCAATCAGGGCGGATGTCGTCTGACCCATATCACCTGATGACGGTCAGTTTGTCCGGGACGGGAAACCCGATTAAATTGTAACCAATTTTGTCGTCACCGGTTTTGGGCTATTTTTGTAGCCCACCTTTGCGTTGTGTGGCATTTTGATTTTTGCAGAAATCTTTGCCCCTGGGCTTGAATTATAAATGTGCCTGTGTGTGTATCTGGTCCTCTTTTCAATTACACAGTACATCCTTGATTCCTGGCAGATATTTTTCTTCTATCCTGCTTATCTTCTCCATTTGATAACAAGGATTTACATAAGCCTTGTGAAAATTAATTAAATTCAAATTGAATTAAATGAACCGGAGATAGAGAGATAGAGGGGATGAAATGAGAGGGAAACAGCCAGGCTGGGGATGACAGTCTTGCCGCTCGTTCCAGCTACGGTAATTGGCTGGCTGGCTGACTGGATGGTTGGAAGGGAGATGCCATTTGCAGGGCAAGGGTTGGATTGTGTCGGACTGATAACGAGCCCAGAATATCAAGTAGGGGCCAAAGGAAATAAGACCAATAATTGCCAGATTCAATTAGGGACATCATCAGTACTTTAACAATAATAAAAGCGAAAATAAGACCGAAAAGCCCCACTGATAATGCAAAAATAACGAGAAGATTTGACAAAACGTGCACAACTTAAAAACCTAATTGGAATAAACAGTATCATGTTGAGATTTCTCTCTTTCACACTTGGGGATGAATTTTCAAGTGCTTTAATATTGTTTGATTAAAAGAACAAATATGTTTTGTAATGAATTGTATGAACCATTAAATTATTTAGAATACGAATGTTCATTTAAGTTTGTAATGCCAAAAAGATGTTAGTTTAAGAACACATTTCCAATTCAACTTTTTAAAATGATTTTAATTGAAAAAAAAATGTTTTCTTTGAAATAAAATTCGTTTTCTATATCATAAAATTTGAAATAAAATTAAGTATTTTTTATTACATAATTTTATATTTTATATCAAATTTCATTTTGATAGCTTCTCATAATTTCACGGAAAATAATAATCATCAACGTTATGAAATAATCTTATTGACAATTGAGTTGAATCCCTTAAAATCTCACTTCTTCATCAAATCGTTTTACATTTTATGCGCCATTATTTAAAGTATCTGCCATTAGAAAGAAGAAATAATCTTTTGATCATAACATTTGAATAAGTTTGATAAGCCATCACGAATTGCCACTTTTAGTATTATTCCACGTGTTTCAAGTCCTTGTCATTATTGAGTTTATTTTTATGACTGAATTATCTATTTAAATGTTATAATACGATTTGATTCCTGTCATTTATTTTAAGGGGTATAGATTATAAATAAAAATTCTTTCATTGTAAACCTATTCTATGACAATGTTTGTTAATAAAAAAAGGTACTAGAAACCAAAGCCATGAACATAATAAGTCATGCTGATTGTTGTTGTAATACGTCATCCCCCTTCTGTAAAACTTTGTTTTGGTTAGTGGCTAGTGAGTTATATTCAAGAAAATTACTTTAAATTGGGTAAAAATACTTTTAATATAATTAAGAACATATAATAAGTACCTAAGATAATTTTATTGTGTATTTTAATACACAAAAAAGGTAACGAAAGTTGTTTTGTTCTGAAATGCGAAAATAATCGCAAAAAATCTACTAGCATTAGTTTCTTTGTTTGTCCATAGAAAAATAAAGAAATGATGAAAATTTCTTAAAGTAAAGAGTAAAGTCAACAAAATAAAATTGTTCAATGATCTTTTTAAATCAGACTGTCTCAAACGGGACTCTACAACGTTTCAAAAGAAAATCCTCACCACCTTTTCTTTAATCAACTTTCAAAGAAATATAATAATTACTGTAACAATTTTGCTTGAAAAAGGTGATCTAAATTAGTTCTTTAATTTTTTTTATCAAAATATATGTTTTAAGAAATATTTCTTTTTTTAAAATTCGTACAAAAACATTTTGTTCGTAATAATACTTCTATGGCTATTTTAAATTCCATAATTATTAGACAACTTTAAAGTCTCCGAAAAGCCAATTTTGCTTTGATAAATTAAAGCAAATAAAGGCAAAGTTTTGTCGCCAAATGTTGCAAGTAGCCGTGCTAATTTATCACGGATTGACGGATTTCGAATAACTTTCCCGCTCATTAATATTCAAGTAGGCTTCTGCTAATAATAATACAAACACACCCCATGCAAAAATTGTGTGAAATTGCGACCCCAACCATTACCGATGTTTGCCATTAAAGCGGCCAATCTAATTTGCATTAAAAATAACAATAAATTGTTATAATATTTTAATGGTATCTCATCCATGGTCTTTCTCCCATTTCTCTTCAATTTCTCCCCATCCCTCGCGGTTTTTCCGCTCTTTCTTGTTCAGTGTTTTGGCTGTGTGTTTTGCCATTGCACAGAAATAAACAGGGAAAGTTCATATTCCCATTGGCGAAAGCCACATTTATTCGTCGTCCCCAAAATTCGGATTAAATGGCAATGGTGAGGAGACGAAGAAAAGACGAAGGAATTGTGGAGGATTTCTTAAGCAGAATGTAATATAATAAAGTAAATGACTCAATTTTGTATCGAATTGCCTTCTTATGGTAATTCAACGATTTCGTATTCAGATTTCGGAACCACAGCTCTCAATCGCTGTTTTCCGCCATTTCCCCAAAATGCGCCCCTTTCCATCCAGCTCGGCTCCTCGTCCATGGCCTCTTGTATATACTCGTGGTGAGTGCAGATGGATGGATGGAAATTGGGCGCCAACATAACCCGATTCTCCTCTATAACAGCCAAAACTAAATCGTTGGGAAAATTCTATCAACCGAATGACGTGAAATATTTCTCTATTTCTTCATAGTCTAGTTTTCGAATATATAATTCAATTGAAAAGTTTGATTCGGATGACATTGAAGACGGGTTTTATGCTCGTCAGAATATATGTAAATTGTTGTTTAGATATGAATATTCAGATTTTGGGATGTACCAGTATAATCAAGAGGATTGAAGAATGTGACAGATTTTTAAATTCCATAAAAAGTTAAAGAGTTAAAAATTCCTAAATTTAAAAAACTGAATGAGGGTTTTCGTAATTGCTGGTATCTAAAATAATTTTTTGCAATTCCGTATCGAAAAGTAGACTTTTCTTCGCTCAAATTAGTTATGTAACGGTTTACATTTCTGCACGGAGTGCTGAAATAATTCAAAATTTGCACGCATATTGTCACCAATTTAATGAAAATACATATTATTGTCAAAACCATTTCGTTGTGAGTATTCTCATCTCACTCTAATAAACACACTGTCTTACTTGTACACATTGTGTCCACAATTTGAAAAAACCCGCTGCGAACGGTTTTTTTTAAATTATCGATTAATTGGTATTTTTTTCAGAATTACACAAAATAGAGGTCGATACACATGTGCAGTTTTCGGTCTGCCTAGTCTTCTCGAGGGTTCATCAATTTCAAGGGTCTGTTCCTCGCATAAAATGTCCGGAGAGTCGCAGTCGGCTCTCTGTTAGTTTCTCTACAATGGGTGCTTTCTCTGACTTTTTGGTTTTAGATATTGTCGAGGAGTGGACAACTCCTGCCTATCTAAGCAATTCCATTTCATTAATATGGAGTTTCTTTGTGGCCCAGCATTTATATGTATACAGTATGGCTCGGCGAATAGCAGTGTTAGAGATTTTTCCTTTTAATTTGACTCCGAAAAGAGATCTTCATTTCATCCACTAATTTTGTAGACGGTGGTAAACTCTCTCACATTTGGGATCATCTCTTCATCAAGATATACTCGTAGAACTGGATCCACTCCTGCACGGCGGCTGAAGTCGCAATACATATCTACGGTAACTCTAAACGGATCCCTAACAGGCCCTTCAATATATTGTTTATTAATCTTTCCCATATCTTAAAGGTGTGCGACGTCAATTTTACGGCTCTATAATTTTCACAATTTCTAGTATCACACCTTTATTCTTGTAAAATAACTTTGTCGCCATCTTTGGTGAATTAGAATTTTGTATAATTCAATTTAATACTTCAGAGAGCAGGATCGGTTAAAATATTGGGCTGCACTCGGCAAACGTGCTTCAGAGAATGCAATTATATCCAATCACCCGATTTTTTGTCAAGTGAAAATTATTATAGACGTCAATTACTAAAAATTTCATACTAAGTGTCCATATTACTAACATTGAACCTTTTCTTAAAAGTGTGCAGACCTATACTGCCCTAATGTGCGGTGCTTAATAGCTTATACTTTTTTCTAACCCATGTTAATATGTCATTAATCATTAGATTGAAATACTATATCTATAGCAAAAATTAGTTAGGGTCAGCAATTGCGATAGGGAGGGAAAGCTAGGACGATATAAACGAGGAGGGGCGTATGACTGTCCACCATACACCCGGTGATACGTTATCGTACATCGTTACAATGATCTTATTCATATATTTATATGTGAAAAGAGCTATAACTCTCGAGCGGGTTCTGCACCCAACCAACCATACCACACCAACAATTATAAATATAAAGGGTAAATAATAAATTGGCAATCGAATAGTTAGTTACAAAGAAAAATCCACTTTGAATACAATTTTCGTAGAAAAAATACTCAGTTATTTGAAATTGTTAGTCTAAGGGAAACAAGGCCCTATTAAAATACTTTTATAAATATCAACAACGGTTAATAACCTCAGATTATTTGTGAATTTAATTTGAATTGTTTTCATTGAAATTATTAAATTTGCAAACAAATTAAGTTGGAATATTATTTCAATGGCTTTGAACAATGTTATTGTTCTCCAAGTTAAATTTTGTTGTTTTTAAAAATCGAGTGGAAAATGAGTTTCCCAAACACAAAATCCACCTGTGCTATATATTGGTGCTAGTAGCCCCAAAGCCATCCTAGCTGCATTGGCTCTGTTTTGCCATCATTT
The DNA here is from genome assembly GCA_001014945.1 of Clogmia albipunctata. NCBI lineage: Eukaryota > Metazoa > Arthropoda > Insecta > Diptera > Psychodidae > Clogmia > Clogmia albipunctata. Next base: position 8,949 of record JXOV01020741.1, read on the forward strand.
GCATTTCAAATTGCCAGCCATTGTTTTCCCTTCCCAATCAATCATAATAAACAAAAATTTCTCCATCGCAAAAAGTATGCGACTAACCAAGCGGAAAGCGATTGTTGCAGACAATAAACCTAATTGCAAAATATTGTTTTTAGAAACTCATAAAAGTCAGAACGGAATAGAAATATCTGCTGGATATGAAATCGATAATTCCGGAAGAGGAGGAATGGAAAATCTCATCATATTATTATCACCGCAATTCAATGTCAATTTATCGATTGCATTAGGGGAAATGGGTTTGTGTCACGTGTCAATGTTTTCGCTCTTTCATGAGAAAGTCATAAATGATTTTTGGCACAAATATAAAGCAGCTCGTCTGTGAACCTTAAAGTTTGATTGAAATTTCCCGAATAAATCGTATTCCATAGAAAATAAGAAGCCTGACATGAATTTTATTACGTTCAAAAGTTTAAAGAAATAATACACTCCGCTGCAGTTTTATAAGCCTATTTAATATTTGTTTTTCAGAGTAAAATTTTTGTTTTTAATTTTAAAGGAATCTAGTAATATAATCGTATTAAAAGTTTGGGAAAACAAATGGAATAATCAATATAATGAAACTTTAAACATTTCATCTTGAGAATTTTGGAGATAATGACTACTTTAGAACTAGTATTTTTAACTATGCATTGTTTCGGTTATAAGATTGTGACTTAGATTGAAAATTTCTTGAAATTGGGTGAAAAAAGACTTTTAAAGTAGTTAGGTACATGGAATAAGTATCTAAGATAAAATTATTGTGTGTTAATGGGTAAAGAAAGTTGTTTTGTGTCGAAACGAAATAAAAGCAAAACGTTAGTTTCTTTGTTTGCTTATCAAAAGACATACAAATAATAAAGAAATGGTGAAAATTTCTTAAAGGAAAGAGTAAAGTAAAATAAAATAAAGGTGGCCAGTGATCATTTTGAACCAAACGGACCCCATAACAACGCCTCAAAAGAAAACCCCACAACCTTCTTATTAATTAGCCTTAAGTATAAGGATTTTTATTATTTTGAGTTAATTTACGATTTAGACAGAAAATTTGTAATAAAATTAAATTTAAAAGTGAAGTTTATTTATTGGGTTTTTTTTATTTCTGTTAATCAATGGAAAAGATTTTCATTTCTTTAGTTGATTTTTTTGAATATGTTAATAGTTTTAGCTTTATTTTATGCTTCACATATATAATTAAAATGAATGATTGTAATTTAGTAATTATTGATATTTTAGTAAATAAAAATAATAAATAAAATCTCTGAAAATTGACTGAATATAAATGAACAGATAAATAATAACAAAATCTATGACATTTGTGTTATTTTTAATTGAAGAACAAACAAGATTATAATATTTCAAAACTATGGGATGGAAGGGTAGATTTAAAAAAAATATAGCTTTTTTTATTTAAGTTTAGTTCAAATGCATAAATTAAATATTATTTAACACAGGAATCCTTTTAAAAACATCATTTCAAAGGACCATTATGATTGATAATGACCCCCTTTTCGGATTTTTGTCTTTTTTTTGTAACACTTTAAATAAAACTGCATTTGTGGATCGATCTGCAAATACCGTAGTGTTCGCTGAAATGATATCGTCATTCACTTTTTACCATTTATCCATGTAACTTTTTCAAATGCAAATTTCACTCATCTTGCACACTTTTCTCATTTTATTTCTTCCCTCCTCATTTCTCTCCAGAATGGGTTGTGTTTGTGGTGTTTTCTCTGCGGTTTCGTTGTACCCATATATATATTATTTTTTCTGGTGCTTTTATTTTTCGGGTTTTGCGAGAAGGACGGTCGGTCTGTGTGAAATTGCCTCCTTAACAATATGGCACACAACAACACTCAGTTCATGTTTTCCTTGCCACAGGACTATAAAAGGCAGCACAAAAGTGGCAGCAACAATATAACGAGCCCATCAATGATAACACAAAACCCAGAAGAGGAGATGGGATGACGAGAGGAAACGGAGACGAGGAGAGAGAACCCAACGGGTTTTTGCTTTTAAATTGAAAATTTACCATTGTGGATGCGTTGGGTTGTGGAATGGGTGGACTCTACACAATGTCTTTGGGGAGTGGGAGAAAGGCCTAAACAAAGGGCGGAATGGACCAAGGACAAAAAACAACTGAGTTGAAATAAGATTTTTTGGGGGATGGCATTTTGGGGTGGATCGTGTTTTTATTACAAGAAATAAATGATAAGGATCGGTTAACCAGACCAGACCACCACCTCTACCAGAGCCAAGGTTGCAGTCGCTCCAGGAAAAGGAATACTTTAAATTTTATGCCCATAAACACATAAATGTTCCTGCAAAAGAATAACAATGCCCGTTTTATAGTCTTTACGATAATTGGATATTTTTTGGGCAAAATAGGACAAAGAACTTGGAACAAAACATTCATTAGTTTTAAACTTTAGATTTGTCCTTGTTAGGATGCTTTTTCGGTCCAGACTTTTGAAACTCCATTCTTTTGTCCTATTGAGTTTTATTACATACAATAAAATATCTGAAATACGAAAGTAGATAAAAAGTCTGCCTTATATGAACTATTTAAAAATGATATTAAAAATTGTATTTATTGCTCTATACAGAACAAAGCTTATATTCAAATAATTCATTTAAATTCAAAGTCAGATCTGTATAATTCGAAATTTAAACCAAATACTTTGTATCACAATAACATAACACGATAATCTTCAAAGCATTTTGATTTAACTGGGATTCCAATGTTTCATATTTTTCATCTATTGATTATTTAAATCCAATTGAAAAATGATGCGCCATTGATCAGAATACTTTTTTAATATATTTTATATTCCAAAGCTCCCCTTGCAAAATTCACGTTGCATCAGATTGGAACCGCATAAAATTTGGCGCATAAAGCCGCCAATTCGGGAAAGTGGTTTACGGACAGAGAAGCGGGTTTGGTAATCGAATGTAATTAGTTGTGAGTTGTTTTGCATGGAGCAGTGATTTTGGGGGCTGCGAATAAAATGGCGGGAAGCAGCGTAGAATTGGCAATAAAAACGGGCCATTATTGTGCTCTGGCTGGGACTTAACTGACAACTGGTGGCATGGCGACGGAATTGTACATTATTTTCCTGTATTTGTATCGCGCTGCCACCAAAAGTTTTATTTCATTTTTCGCCGCAAACAAAAAAAAAAAACACCACAAGCTAAAAAACCTCTGTTTTGCTTTGTAAATTAAATGGGCGTTAAGGAAACACTGACACCAGAAATTCTTGGGCTGGGTTCTCGACTCCTTTTTGGGGAATGTTGATTCTTATGCAAAACATGTTCCACCCGAAAAAGAGGAAGGGTGGCAACATTCCTTTCCCTACCCTTCGCTTCGAAAACTCTTCCTTTGCATTTCTTCTCCATTCTTTTCTTTGGTGGGGGCAAAGAAATTCAGAAATTCGGAATTGGAAATGACAAGAAACACGGATTTCTCTGTGTACAATTTCTTCTTTATGAAATGAAAAACTCAACCAGATTCATGTTTATTTATAAGAGAATATTATTTTCCAGATTTCATTGCTCTACGGGTGTGACTCTTGCACCCTATGCTTTCGTGTTTTCTCTCCTGTTCTCTGTCTCTCTCTATCTCGCTTTCTAACCAGGTGACAACATTATCTATTCGCCATTTGGGACTCACCCATCACCACACCTCGCCGAAAGCCAGCAGGTAAAACGAGCGAGAGGGAGCCGGTTAATGGAGAAATATGAGGCTCAATTCAGATATTCAATTAATTTCCTGGTGTCTTCAACTACACAATCAACTCCCACTGCGAATAAATGCTGTGAAAGTGATATCGTGTTGTTCCAATGAGATGATGCTGTGGGGTGAAAATTGCATAAATTGGAGGGGTTTACGAGGCCCCAAATGAATCGCCTTTAAATTTCATTCACTTTAAATGGCATTCTGGTTTTATAACAATTCTATTCTAGTAATTTTTGGGCTTGTCTTTATTTTTATTCTGTATTGATGTGATTTTCAAATCAAAGTCAGTCCGGACTAATAACCCTTGCATGATTTGCAAACGTTTTTCAAATCCCCATAGCCTTGAAAATCGATACATATTAGCCGCTCCTAAGCTACTAATGTGTCGTTAATCGACGATATCTTTAGAAAGTAGAAGAATTGCTTTATTTTTATTTAAAGAGAATATAGAACTTTGAATTGTATTTCTCTATTTAGTTTTAGAAAAATCTTTATTATGAATGTTGTATTTAGTAATTAATAAGTTTTTATCATCAAGGGCAACTTTAACTCTTATTATGTATTTTTGTTGTTTAAATTGATTTAAATTATATTACGAGTAATATTGATTTAGTCTTGAACGTCTTTGAAACAAGAGTTTCTTACAAAATTGCACTGTTAAATAAGGTCATCACTGCAATTGATTTTCTTGATATCTCTGGCAGCAAAAGACGATGGAATTTTCAATTTACACACAATATATCTCTTTACATGTTACAACTTAATACCATAGCAGAATCAATTTTTCGAAATCACGAAAAACCACACATTTCTCATGGGTCAGAGTTATTACTGCACTCCATCCCTTTTTTCAATTAAAACAATCTATTGATGGAGGAAGTTAGACAAACCGAAATATGTCCAGAATGCCGCCAGTAGCCAACATTTAAAGTAAAAAAAACCTGATTTCGAAAAATGAAAAAATAGTATAAAAAAATTTCGAATTCAGATAAAGGAAGAATGGCTAGCGAAAATTGTCGTCTTTATACTTCTCTTGATACTAATACTTACATAATAGAATAGCGAATAAAGACACAGTTACAGAATATATTTTCTGACATAGTGGGTTTTTAGGCTTTTACGCACCTTAGCTAACAAATGGCTCGTATTTTTAAGCCAAACCATTAAAATAAAGATTATTAAATTCTCCACAAATCGTTCCTATATAGTTTTGGGATTTGAACACATCAAGAGACCAGAGTTAATTTGATTATTTTAATTGGATGAAAACAAATTAGTTATTGTCAAATGTAATTAATAATTATTAAAAATGACTATTAACAGAACACCTCTTTTTGGTCTTGGTTTTACTTATTTTCAATACATTATTTAAAAACCCAAACTCTTTACCAAAGCTTAATCCCTAATTATAATATTAGAAAGGAATCTCTAAATTTTCCTTGCTTTTTTCCCATAATTTAATAAAAATTAAAAGAAATTTAATAAATTTATGTTCAAAAAGCAGTGAAAATCCGAATAAAACTTATTGTTTGAATGAAAATGTAGGTAAAAGATCCTCCATTTCAATAACTTGTAATTTGAAACTGGAAAAACATGACCCACATTCTAAAATCGTTGCCGTTATTTACATTTTTTGCGGGCGGATTAAAGGGACGTGATATTTATGGGCCTTTGTTGTGGCTGTTGTTTTTCGTGGAAATTATTAAAGTTCACTTTCCATTTTCCTCCCCCGATTACCGAGCCCACCTTGACACTGACGTGTTTGTGGCGAATTTATTCAATGAAAAAAGGAGCGAAAACCTGTGGCGGAAGTGAAAAATATCCACATCAAAGAAATCTTTGATGGTGGTGCCGAAGCCCGAAACGCCTCCTTGTCTCATCTCATTTACCCAGCATGTTGTTCGCATATTCCAGACATATTTCCGCTTTTCCCTTTAGTTATGTTCTCACTTTTCCCCAAATGCGAAAATTCGCCTTTCGTGTTTTCTGATTTTATGTGTTTTTATTTTCGGTTGTATAAGGGGTTAGAGTAAGTTTTATGATTTTATTATGGAACACGGGAAAGATTGTCTAAATATGCGTTTTATGAATGGAAATCTATATATGGGTTGTATCAAAATGAACAAAATAAGACAATTTAGTTAAGGATTTTCGTAATTGTTCAATATAAAAATTATGGTGAGGAAACCTGGATTTCCAGGAAGATAAAATATGCAAGATATAATCCGTCCTGAAAAATATTTTTTAAAGATAAAAATTGTGCTGTGAATCAAAAAGAAGAAGTAAACTGTGGCTAAGGATTTGATATCATTGATTAAGGTCTAAGGGAATAATTGTTACAATTCTTTTTTTCTGGCATTATCACTGGGATACGAAATTGTTGATAGTATTGAAGAAAGTATTGTCTAATAATGGAAGTTTTCCTATAGTGTTATTATTTAAGAATTTAAATTTATAGAAAGTGCATACTTTCAGTCTTTAAAGATATTTTTTTTTCAAAAGAAAACCTTTTTCCTCTTTACATACAATTATTTTCAAATTTTATTTTAATAGAGAAATTCTTGTGTTTTAAAAATCTTAAATTTTATATATTCAAAGTGTTTCTTATTTAAGTTCTAGTTTTATAAATTAGTTATGTACTATATTATTTTTTTTATTAGATATATTATTTAAGTCAAACATGTTTTTTTTTTCTAACTTCTTCAAAGTTTGGTCGACTTCTTATTGTTCAACTCTCATATTTGGTGTAGAATGGGCAGTCTTGTGCGAGTCACTATAATGACCAAGGTATAAAGATGATTCAACGATTGTTGTTCAGTTTATTAAATTAAAAGTTGATGGGCAATTGGTGAAGTAATACCTTAAAAACGGTTCCATACGAGCACAATAAGAAATCGGGTTTTTTGTGGTCATAATCTCCACCCGTCCCCGCCGCGGTACGCTTAGTCTTTAAGACAGTTTTTGACGATACGTACTACTATATTTTGGTTATAATTACTATAAAATTCTACTAAATCTAATTATGCTTGCCAATACTTTATCAATTGACATTTATATTTTAATGGATTTTTGTTTTATAAAAATTAAATTATGGAAATAAAATTTGTTTTGTCAACGTCGCTTTTATAGCACAAGTTCTTTAAAGAATTCTTTAAAGCACTAGTGATGATATGACCTTCGTTAAAAAATTCATCCAATTTATATGGAATTCAGTTTTGTTTTACATTGTTTTACTGTGTAAGTGAATAATTTGGATGTTTTAATGAATAAATATTTGAATTAATGACTATTGAATGCCATCAACTATAATGGGCCTCTCTATGAATTACAACTACTTGCGAGTATGTGCAAGAGAGGGATACAAGATATAGTACTTTTTCTATAACTTTTCTAATGTGACTGGGCTAAACTAAATATTAAATTTAAATTTTTGTATAAATTTCATTAAAAAATACATCAAATATTGTATAAAACACGATCGATAAGCATTACTGTACACATGTGCTTAACCATTCACTACGCTCTTGTTTTTAAATTATCTTTTACATTTGTAATGAAATCTTCTTGAAGTATGTGTAGTCAATCCTTCCATAAGTAGAATAAAATCTAGAACTTATTCCTATCCCTAATATTTTAGGTTAGAGAATAGTAAAACCAAAAGGAAATTTGTTTAGTATTTTATTCGCCATAAAACACACTGCGGAAGGTTTGCAATATATCGTGATGGTTGTGCTAAAGTGGGTGGTAATATGGCCAATATTTTTACAGCCTAGTGTTAAATCAGCTCCTGGCTGAAGCCCTTTAATCCAATTTCTTTCCCAGTTTAGCCCAGCTGTCCAATTTCTTTCCCAAGGCAGAAGCAAATATGCCTCTCGTTTTTGCCATTGGACTCTTAATTTAAATCCGTACTTTTTATTATTCAATTTAATATATTGTTGGTGAACCATTACCGATTTTCGATAATTGACCGAGAGTGGGTATTTATTTCATTGTTAATGACTATTAAATGATTTAAAGTCAAATTTAATTTATGGATAATAAATGATGAAGCATTGTTGCAAATTTATTTTTAATAAATGAAATAATGAACAATTTGAGTTTTAAATTTTATTCATTATTTTATGTTGAACTCGGTAAAAGCTCTCCGGTTGTTAAATTTATTGTACTTTGAATAAAATATTTTGAATTTAAATAACTGCTGTAAATTGGAGGTAATTATTAGATATTTATATCTTATTTAAAATGAAGTATAGATAATTATTGGAAACGTGCTTGATTCTGGTTTGAAATGATGATTTAAAAAATCAATTCTAGGAATTTGAGATAGCAATTTAATCCCAAAAATTTGGAAATAAATTTTAACATTTTCAATTTTTTTGGAAAATATATTAATAAATAAATGATATGCTAATAATTTGATAAAAATTCGACATATGTTGTCATTCAGTTATGCAAAGCAATTATTACAATTGAATAAATAAGAAGAATTTATTGAATAAATTATAAGAATTTATTCAACATTTTTGAAGCAATTTCTGATTTACCAACATTGATTTGAAGAATAGAAATATAATGATATATAAAATATTTTTATGAATAAAGTTGATATTATAACACAAGAATATTTTTCTGTCAAAGACGTTTTGATAGCCATTCTTTTAAGAACTCTTTAAAGCACTAGTGCCTTTTTATTATTAAACTATGACCTCCTTGAAAGAAATACAACAAATTTATGAATACGTTAGAATTGTTGTATGTGGTTAATCTGTATATGTAGATTGTAGTAACGGAGCAAAAGAGAAAGAAGAAGAGAATAAAGAAGTCAGTCTTCGACTGGCTATGGAACTGGAAAGATCTCTATTATTTAGAAGCATTGTACAAAGATGATTTCACAACAAAACGGATTATTATAATTTGAATTGAACGTTTTAATTGAAATGCACATATCGAATTTCTCTTTCAACCACAACACAACGAACTGTTTCAATTTAATTATAATACATTATATGAAAGAACAAGATAATATTTAAAATGTTCAAGTAAGAGTAACAAGATATAACTTTCTCCGGTAGATATGCATTATTTATTACATGGATCAGCTTTAAAGCACTCTCTACGCTCGTGGCTTTAAAATTTCCTAGTGTTAAATAATGTTTTATCTTATCGACCTAGTTGTATAAATAACTATTTATTTCATGGTTATTGAATATATTAATATGATATTAATAAATATATTCCTGACTAATTAAAATGTGTTTAATATTCGTTCAATTTAGAATCCATTAACTGATAATATCTTATATCTATTCTGAATTAATGAAATCTTTTGCATCCCTTAATTTAAATACATAATATTAAATTTNTTTCATGGTTATTGAATATATTAATATGATATTAATAAATATATTCCTGACTAATTAAAATGTGTTTAATATTCGTTCAATTTAGAATCCATTAACTGATAATATCTTATATCTATTCTGAATTAATGAAATCTTTTGCATCCCTTAATTTAAATACATAATATTAAATTTCAGATTTAATTAAGAGAAATGCTGAAGTCCGGTCTGGAATGAATTGATAGAAAATCGGTCATGTTATAATCCCCTTCAGAGCATTGCTCTTTCACTCCCTACGAATATCCCCTCGTTAGGAATCGATATTTTATAGCTCTCAAAAGCTCTCCGGCATCATTCAATTGAAATATGTTTTCATCGGCTTAAATTCATTTATCCAGGTATAATAAATAATGCGATCCGTCATTGATTTATCTTGTTTTGAATTCCATAAATACATATATTTTGGAATTTATGTATTTTATGGTAATAACGAGCATAAATGCATGATTCCTGTTGTGAGCTGCCTGTTCGAAGGCAATCGCCTAATTGGAATTCCTCGCCAGCAGAGGGTGGGAGAACAACAGCAGAACTCGGATTTGTTCACCATGTAAAGCGTTTGTGTGACTCTTTGGGGGTAATTAATCAAAAGAAATTACGAGACGTCAAAAGCAGCAGGAGAAAGCAGCTTAACTGTTTGTGTATTTGCTTGCTTGCGAATTGATGGCCGGGATTTGGGGCCAAAGGGGGTGAACGAGCCCCTACTCTACGGCAATCAATTCTGCCTATTGATTTTCAGGGTAAGATTAATGGCTAAAGAGAAAGGGAACAAACTTTACGAAGTAACATATATAAACACACTTTTCCCCAGACCAGAGCTAGATAAGCCAAATTGATTACAGGAATCATTCACATGCAAAGAGTTATTGAATATTCAGTTGCCATAAATTGAACATTTCAGAAATAGATCATTTTTAATCATTGCTTAACCCTGCAGCGGGCACCTAGCCT
>JXOV01020751.1:0-16176 GCA_001014945.1 Clogmia albipunctata
TTTTTTATTATTAAAGTGTGACCTCCGTAAGCAATTTATCAATTTGTCTGATATTATTAAAATACAATTATGTTCTGTCGTATTCCCACATTACAATCGATATTTCTTATAAGCAACAAAGGCAGGTTTATTATGTGGAACAGAGCAAAATATAATTTAACAAAAATTCAAAGAATTGTTAGGATTTTGTGTTAATTTACTTAAAATAATTGTAAAATTTTGTATAAAACACGGTAGATAAGCATTATTCATTATTCTTCATTAAGGCACTTGCTATGCTCGTGAAATAAAACAATCCTTGTGTTTAAAAATGCTTTATCTTATCGATCTTGTTGTATAAATAACTATTAAATAAAATGCTCGTTTTTTACAGTGGCAACTAAAATACGAAACAGATATTCATATAAATTTGATGAAAATAGCTCTCGAAGCCTACACTCTAATAACAAAGAGCAATTGTGCTAAAAAACGACTTTGACAGAATAAATTTTAGTGTCAATTTTATGAAAAAAAATGTAGAAATGATTAAATTTTTAATTATGTCTTATGTATATGAGATCGCTTATTGAAAACATTTAGGAACCTCAATGAGTTGCTTCAATTTTCCGATTGTTTTAATAAATTTATTGATTTGTAATGTATTTATGTGATGTCGGGCCAAGGCATTATGTTTCTATAAACCGATTGTTTCAATTATGCTGGTTTTACTGTAAAAAGAATTTTTTTAAAGTGAATTGTACGAACTATTCGTACTTCTTTAAGAATCATTTTTCTCTCCTTTAACTAGACATACTCGCACCAAAATAATTTTTGCAAACCTGTATCTCAAGAAAAAATTTTCAATTACGTTTTTAACAGATACTCGTAAATTATGGTTAATAAAAATAAAGGTTCTCACTTTAGAAACAACAAATACCAATGGAATTAAGGTAAGTAAGATTGGAAACTTCAAGAAGTGTGAAAGAATTCGGTGATAGAAAAGACTCAAATTCTCGCTATTCTCAATGAGATTCCATTCCTGTCGAATTCATGTAAATTCCAGCAATTGTTCCCACAATTTGGCATCGGTAATGATGATGATTCAATTATCACAGCTAATCAAATCGATACACTCTTCAGTAAGTAAACAGATTCCTGGCTTCCATTATGAATGGAAGAAGCCCTCCTGATTCCCCACCACCTGGTCCACGGGTATCTTATTCTTCAGCAAGACAACAAAACAGAGGAGAATACTCGGTGGAATGCGCCTCGGATCGATGAATTTCCCGCCAACGAAACTCATTATTTTGACATATTTAAATGACTTACTTCACACCGTTTTTCTATTACACAAACAACGACACAAGTACTCTTCTTTCTCTCCATTTACCCAGTTATACCTCCATAATTGTATCCATTTTTTATTCACTCATTTATATGATGAGAGAGACTTACTGGTGAATGAAAATGACAAGTTTTCACACGGTTCTTCTACGAATCATTCTCAAATTGTTTATTTAAACGAAATAAAGTCATCAAATTTAGAAGCTTATTATAATTCAATTTAAAAACATATTTAAACCCTATAAAAATTAAGAATTACACATAACTTGCTTTTTTCATATAAAAAATACGTACGACCAAAAATTAATAATTTTAATATGTCAGAAACGTATTAGACCTTTTATAGATGTATACATTATTTAATATAAACGTGTATAGTTTCTTTAAACCATAAAACGAGAAAACTAAGTAAATTTAGAAATAATAAGATAATAATTCCCCTTATAGAGGTCTTCTTCTCAAATTTAGATTTTTTAAGTGGTAAAATAGAACGAATACATTTATAACAAGAATTATAAATATCAAATTTTGCTCAAATACTCCGTTCTTTTTAAGTAATTATAATTTCCGTAAATACAAAAAAAAATCTTTAAAACTTACAACTTTTGATGATAGATAAATACGCTAATTTAAAAATTCTTAAAAATTGTAGAAACTGGAGTTGATTAAATATGTACGTTTTAAATCATTCTCTATGAGAGTAATTAAGCTCATAACTTCGGTGATTACAATAAAATATAATTTTTTATGCAAAAAACAAAAACTATATTTAACTAATGAATTTAATTTTTAAAAAATAATTTCAATTAATCAACGCGTTATTATTTTAACGCCAAAATAAAAATGACAAATTATAACAGGACCGTAAAGTGGGTCCTGTTATAATTTGTCCTTTTTATTTTGGCGTTAAAATAATACATATAGTTTGGATGTGGAAATAGAAATCGCTGAAATATGTCAAAGACAAAATATTTGATTTGACAGTGAAAATCATCACTACATAAATATTTAATCCGAATTAGAAAATTTTAATAATATTCAATGATAAAATTGCACAAAAATGGACTAAAAACGACCATATTTTTCAGATTCAAAAATGCAAAATTAATTGATTTTTTTATTAATAAAAGTGCGAGAAAGAATTCTTTAAAACACAAGTGGTGCTTTATCTTTATTATGAATTCAAATGAAAAAAATTATACAAGAGTTCTTGTCGTAATGGCATCTTTACTGTAAAAAATGGACGATTTGCTATAAATAATGAAAGAAAATATAAAAACCTTACATTTTATATACTCGAGTCGCACAGATTACGGTAATGGACTTTTTAATTGAAAATTCTGTTATGATTCTTTATTTTATAAATATCACTGGAAATTATTATTTAAATATTAGGGTTTTTCTAAATTCAAAGATTGATGCAATGAAAATGAAATTAATCAAAATTCTGAAACAGTTAAACTGACATATTAGGATTTATTTTAAATATATAAATGCTCTATAGTTTTGATAAACTAGTAGATATATTTATGAGCAACGAAGGCAGGTGTATAAAATTCATTGGTGTGATACAGAGCAAAAATTCTACAAAAATTAAGTGAATTTTTAAAATTTTTGTGTTAATTTTTTTAAAAATACATACAATTTTGCATAAAACACGGACGATAAGCATTATCTTATTGACCTGGTTGTATAAATAAGTATTAATATTATTGCTTAATTTAATTACATAACTCAATAATTTATAACTTTTACAAAAATAAATTAATGAAACTTATAACGCAATTTGGGCTCACAACATTGAGAAATCTTTATTAAATCCTCAATTAAAAGCCGTTTGTTAACCCAAAAAATAATCGATTCTTTATGATTAATAGATCGAAAACAGTTCAATTAATTTATTTACCACCTAAATAAATAATTACTACATAATTCTACTTCTTCTGAAAAACACACATTCAAATTACACGAAATTATTCTATGCAAAATAGATCGAATTAAATAATTTCGCACATCTCAGCACGTAACAGGAAATCGACTTGTGGGGTTCAGTTTAGAACTCTATTACAATTGGAATTCGTTCGCTTTGAAATTGGATTTCTGCCTCCCAGAAGAAGAATCCAATTTCGATAATTAATTCATTTCATCAGCCTCGGATCGGCTTTTGTCAACTATTGATCCAAACACCCCAAAGAGGCGCCCCGTGGCGCGTGTGGAGCCCAGCACAAAACCAATCCCACCAAACAAGAATCTCTTTAGGCAAATAAAGATCACTAGCTTCTGGATTTAACACCTCAATAAAATCCCACAGGAAAAAGTGACCGATGGAACCAATCACAATTTCAACGCGTGTTATTGACAATCTTAGTATTCTAATTACAACCACTTGGAATTCATGCTTTTGAGAAAGACATTAAGATTAGTGTACGTGTAACTCAATTGAGTAACCCTGTTTCTTTTTGGGAAAACAATTTAAGTTAGGTAAAATTTATTTAGGCTACATCTTAGGAGTTTCATTTTAATGATTTTTTTAAATATATGTTATAATAGTTATTTAAACAATGTGTCGGAATAATGATACAATTAAATACGAAAATATTAATGTATAATTGAATAAGATTGAATTATGATGACTTTCTAGAGGAACTAGAGGCTACTAAAATGTAAACATTTTTCAATATAGAATTGTATAAAATTTATTGAATACAATAAAATCATATACAATAAATTCAAATATGTTAGATTGAAAAAGCAATATTTGTTAATATTAAAGTTTTACCAAATCTATGAGCTCCAAAACAGAAGGAATTTGCCATTATAACAATTTTGTTACTGAAATATATTCTATTTTATTAAGTTTATTTTTATTGTTGGTAAAATGACCACTTTTTAGAAAACATTTCTGTTACATTTATTTATTGAATATTTAATAATTTTCAAAAATTCCTACAATTTTATAATAAAAGAAAAAAAATCCTCCTATTTCCTGTGATTGATGTACAAGAAATGAATACAGACTTTGTGCAATTCCGTATCGAAAAGTAGGTTTTTCTTCACGCAAATTGGTTTTGTAACGGTTTACTTTTCTTCACGGAATGCTGAAATAATTCAAAATTTGCACGCAAATTGTCACTAATTTAATGAAAATAAATATTGTTGTCAAAACCATTTCGTTGTGAGTATTCTCATCTCATTCTAATAACACAATGTGTCTTAATTGTACACATTGTGTCAAAAAAGAATTTTTAAAAAAACGAAATGGAAAAATTAAGTTTAATACTTAAAATGTTAGAACTCTGGCTAAAAAGCCTATGGCTTAAGTCGAAGTTTAAATTTAAGACGTGTTTTTGTAAAATTACACGAAATAGCGTTCGATACACATGTGAAATCGGTTATTACAGCACTCATTTACCTATTTTAACTTGCTGCGTTCGTCAAAATACAAAGTAAATTCATGCTGTAATAACCTCTATTTCACCACTTGTATCGAAATATACTATTTCTTTATTTTATTTATAAACTTATAGCATGGTATATTCGACAAATTTGACAACTTTGAAGTTCTTGTACGAAAAATTGTTTTTCACAATACCGGCTAATTAAATAACAACAAAAGTACTGGTTTAATTCAATTGAAATAGTTTTTTAATCATACAAGATTCTCTGAATGAAACTGGGATGAAAAATATTAATATATAACCGTAAAATTAGCTGGTTTTTATGTAAGAAGAACATTATATTGGATATAATCCGTGTATATAAATGTGCTGTTTTTGGCACTGAAGTAAAAATAATTTCTGTTTACTTGTGAATCTTACTGTATGTAATAATAAAATTAATAACATTAGGGATTATAAACTTCCCAAAGTACAATGATTTTCAGTGAAACAACAAAAATTAAATACGACTTCATAAAATAGTAATTAAACCATTTCATCTAACCTTGAAAAATATCAAATTATCAACTATTTTAAAATGAATATAAAAATATTGTATATTGAAGATGACCTACTAAAAATTCCTAAAAGTAGGCAACCATCGATCATCAATTATATAATTTTAATTTATATTTAATCTATTTTAAATGTATAATTTTAAAAGGATTCATTAAATTATTTTTAAATCCTATTGAGAAATTTGGATTAAAACCATTAACCTTCAGCCATTGTGATTCAGTTCTATTTGAAGATTTTTGTATAAAATTTAAAAAAAAGGAATTTAGGGTATAGGACATTTTCCCAATTGATTCATTAAATAGCGCGTTGTGCTTAAAAAACTATATCTTTTCTATTGATGAAAATAATTTTGAAAATGAGTAATTGGTAAAAAAAATAATATTCGAATATTTCATCGCAAAGAATTAATATAAGAGCTTTAATAAATAATTAAAAAGATTCACATTTTTCTGTCGAAATTTCTAAACCTCACTTAACTATTTGAGACCATAAAGAAATTGATGAAATTCTGGAGAACAGCAAAAGTTAAAATTGATCTAAAACTTAATATAATTAATCAATAAAGAGATTGAAATTTTCATTTTGAACATTTTATCGTTTAGATCAGTGAATGAGACCTACAAACAAACCCCCCTAAAAGTAGGCAATAGTCGATCAGGTAAAATTTAGTTTGAGTTTTAACCAAAAAATCATTGTTTATTTTTTAGTTAAAAAATAACGAATTATTCTCCATAATAGTATTAAAAATGTAAAACCAAGAAAACATTACGAAATCTTTAATTATTCTTATAAACAAAATCAACAAAAATTTAAAAATATAATTCGACTTGCTTAAAAAAAACAAACCCCCGAAAGTAGGCAATAAGCGATCGCTGTGATTCATTGTTATGAGAAATTCAAATTTGAATCGTTAAAATCACTTCTCACAAAGATTATCTTTTAAAAAAAATGTTGTGAAAACAAATACAGAAAAAAATCATTTGAACAATATAATAACAAACACATCAGGAGAAAAACTTACCGTAGAAAGTAAAACTCCCGATTTCGCTTTTCTGAACTCATTAAAAACTGATTTCCTCTCGACTTGGGTCATCGATCCGTGCAATTTGAAGAACCTCACTCCTTTCAGATAACAATCATCTTTAGTGTCTTCATTTTCCTCCTCTTCATTCGCTTCATTTTCCTCATTTTCTTCTTCATCGTCGGCGTCCAAGACTTTTTTCGTCAAAACCTCGACCATTGCGTCGTAATGGAAGTCAATCAGATCCTGGGTGGCCATAAAGACAAGGATTTTTGTTCCAAATTTCTTATTTTCAGCAACTAGAAGCCCTGAGAGGGTTGTTAATCTCAATTTTGGCGGTAAAATCAAGTAAGTTTGTCGAATTGTCGTTGGAACGACTAATTTCTCTCCAGAAATCGCTTCTTTTACTGATTCAGAGAAGTTCTCCTCTTGTCCATCAGAGGTATCGGAATTGTCTATGAATTTGGGGTCTTTTAGGGTCAATCCAGCTAGTTTTTCAACAGCTGGAGTCAGAGTAGCTGATAAAAGAACGGTTTGACGAGGCTCTTGATTCTCGTTCAAAATGTCGACGATTTTTCTCACGTCTTTTTCATATCCCAGCTCCAAAAGACGGTCTGCCTCATCCAAAATGAGCCATTTCGCTTTGTCCAGTTTAAAGGACTCGGTATGGGTTAAATGATCACACAGACGACCAGGAGTTCCCACCATAATATTGATTCCCTTTCGAAGTCTCGCCTTTTCTGATTTTCTTTTTTCACCACCGCACAAATAACCACAAATTATCCAAGTAAAGGGTCTTAGCAGCTTCAAAAGCAAGTCATACGTTTGAATAACTAACTCCCTAGTGGGACACACAATAACCGCTTGAATTCCACAATTCCTGGTCAATTTAGGACGAATCTCTTGAAGGTGTTGCACAACCGGTAAAGCGTACGCCAAAGTTTTACCGGATCCAGTTTGTGACCTTACTAGAGCATCCCGCTTCTCCAAAATCGCAGGAACTGCCCTCTGTTGAATAGAGGTCAGTTCTGTAATCTTCAAAACGTCAGCTAAGTTCTTGGTCAGATGAGGATGGAGATTAATTGAACTCATCGGCGAACCGGTAAAAACTGTCTCTCGAATCGGAATCACTCTTTTCTGCTCAATTTCAGGCATCTCCGCCTGGGCTTCGTCCAAAGTCTTTTTCTTCCTCTTCTTCTCCACTTTATTGTTGTCATTTTGAGGCCGCTTTGGACCCGGGTCCTGCCCCACAACGTCGAAACGATGATCAATTTCGAAATTGTTCTGCACTTGATTCACTTTATCCGGAAACACTTTCACTCCCGATTTATCACTAAACTCTTCACTGGACAACTTCACTTTCTTAGGAGCAGGGATTGAACAGATCCCCAACTGTATTCCACCGTCGTCACTTTCTGGTAAATCATCGGAATTATCAGACTTTTCGGGACTTTCCTCGACAACTTTTTTTCCTTGCTTTTCATTTCGTTTAGGAGATTTACTCAAATTTTTAGTTGGAACAGGCTTGGCAGCTTTTACTTTCTTCGGAGCTGGGATAGAACAGATTCCCAATTGTATTCCTCCATCATCGCTTTGTGTGAATTCTTCTGAATTATCTGATTTTTCTGGACTTTTCTCGACCACTTTTGGAACTGTTGGTTTTCCTTTTAAATTGAATGATTTCTGCATATTTTTGGTTGGACCTGGCTTGGCAACCCTCTTTCGAGCTACTACAGCCTTTACATTAGCCCCTTGGGTGAATTTAAAGTCAAACCCACTTCCTGGAACAGACTTTTTGCCGGTTTTTCCCTAGAAATTTTGGAAACGTTGTAAATCATTAATTTGAATAATTACTTTTGTATAAAAACTTACCATTTTAACAGTATTTTCTTGTTAAGGGTTATTTAAAGGTTTATTGCTTAAATTTAACTTCAATTCCACCATTAAAAACCAAGACAAATTATTATTTTTCAGTATCTTAAAAATCAAAACAAACGCACATGGATGGTGTTTTTGTTGTTGTATAGAAATGCCAAATTTTGAAATTTGAAACAATAACCGTTAAACAGAAAATGCAACAGGGTAAATTGTTGGTAGAAATTTTATTTTAAATAGACGGAAACATTACTTTATGGTAAAAGTTATAAATTTGTTATGAACTTATGGAATTATAATTCAATTAACTGTATTACACTTTTTAAAATTAACATTCATTAATTTTATTATTTTCAATTTATTGCTTTAAAGTAAAACTTGAAATTGATAGAAATTTATTTTTGAAAAAATATATTGTAAAATACGTGTTTGAAAATTAAAAATTTATTAATATTGCAAAATAAATAAAAGATATTAATCTGATAATTAAACGACTCGATGAATTTAGCTATTTCATTAAAAACAAAATTTCGAAAATTCCAAATTGTTCAAATAATTGAAATATTGTATATTCAATAATTTAAATACATATATGTAAATAAAACGGTTTTCGTCGGTTCTCTAAAAGTTGACAACTTACGTTTTCTCTTATCTCAAAAATTGTGAAAAAAACAATTATTATACGAAATTTCTGTAATGTTGTTTGGTTAAAAAACTAATTTGAACTCTCGGAATCAACTTATATTACTATGTTTCATACATATATTATTCAGAGCAAATGATTTTTTAAATTATTTAATTGTATAATATCCTAGAAATATCATAAAAAATTTAATTTCTTATCTCCAAATATAATAAAACATTGGTATAACCATTTTCAGGAAATACTCTTATATGTTTATTTTATTTATTTACGACCAAAATACAAAACGGATTTAATATAGGCAACAGAATTTAATACTTTTAATAAATAATTATGTTAAACATTAAAAATGTTCCCTTTCAATTCCAGTAAGGAATATGGGGGGTCTCAACCAACGGGTTTTCGACAGCTCGGTGACTATTTGTTTTCAGTGTATTATTAGTCAATTAATAGCACCAGTTGAAAAAGGACCCAGTCAATCCTACACGCCCAGGGATCGAACCCTTGACTCCGAAGAGGCAGCCACATGGGCTACGAGGCGGTTATGTTAAATGTTAATAATCTCCAAATAAATTAAATTTAATAACATTTAAATATCGGGAAAATATCAAGAAACAAAGGAGAAATACGGATTAGAGTGGCAGATTTTGTAGGCAAAGTGCCGATGCCGCCCGGACTATTCTTGACATTGCAATGAAAAAAGTTGTGGCATTAAAGACTGGAACACTAACAGAGCAGTACTATTGAGACTCAAAAGTAATTTAATCAAAATGAGGGTAATAAAGTAAAAACACTAATTTCTGTTTAAAGACTAAGGGAGATTTATTGAAACGATGGTATATTTATGGTTTACATAAATAAAATAAATTGTAAGCATAAAATGTTGCTGAAGTTAAATAAACGTTAAATTATTGAAATAACATAACAATATAGCGAAATTTTATAAATATCAACATTGCGCAATCAATAAATTGGCATATTTAAGAATTATTTGAGTTTGCATTGTTGGCTAATTTCAATCGTCCTAATTTGTACTATTGTGGCTGTTTGATACTATTTTAGAACCCTAATTAAATTGTACTGCAAATCTAGTCCTTTTATTTCAACAATTAACTTTTATAATAAAATTATAAAATTATAAATATAAAAAGAGTACGAAAGTAATTTATTTTATTTTTAATAGAATCTCATTTTTCTTAAAGATCCCGTCAGAACAAATTTTTTCTTTAAAACACGTTTTAAACAGGATCTGGAAGATGGGTCATGAATAAAATAATGGCAGTTATCAGATTTTATAAAATTTTAGTTTTTCAAAAATTTTAATTTAAATCCATTTACGACACCAATTCTTATATGTCGTGTACAAATATAATTTTAATATTATTATTTCTTTACGTTGTTTTTAGCCACGGTTTACCATTAGTATTAAATGCAATTTGAAAATCAAATTTACGTTTAAATTAAAATATTTGAAAATATTTTATTTAATAATTTATTGTAATAGAATTAGTTTTATATATCACTCTCTATAATTTATTTTCATAACAAAATGTAATTCTTTATAAATAGCTCTTCAAATTATTTAAAAGGAAATCTTTAAAATCACTTGCAAAACTTTTCTTTTTGCAATATGCTGTTTCATTCATTGTTCAGATAATAAGAAAGAAAACGGAAAAAATCGCAATAATGAGAGCAGAATTGTGCTGCCAAAAGTTCATCCCTTCATAAAAGTGGAATAAAATGAAGAGTGGAAAGAAGAAAGAGAGAAAAAAAACAGAACCTGAGAGTGGATAAATTGAGTCAAAGGGATTGCCATTGTTTGCTAATGTAACACAAAATCCGCCCAGTTTTGTGCAAATAAAAGGGATGAACGCCTTGATACACAGCCCGAGGATAATGGTGAAACCCACACACATAATTTAATCTTAATCGAGGGTTATTTTCACCCAAATCTGGAGAACTTTTCACTTAACTTTTTCACTTTTGTTGCTCCAAAGCCGTAAATAGGAAGTTAAAATAAATGGTTGAGTGCTGCGATGATGATGGTGATGAGCTCTAGAGATGAGATGAGAGTGGAGAGGAAGTTTGCCCATTGTTTGCTCAAAGTGGCACCATTACTTTTACTCAAAAGGGATTCCATTTTAAATCCGGAAATGACTTGGATTTTAGTTGCCTAAATAGGATATTATTGTCATATTTCATAATTTTTATATAAAACTATGGTCTTTTATGTCTGCTTTTAATTGATATTTGATAAATATATTCACTTTTTACTATTCAAAAACTGTAATTTTTGGCATCGTTGCTTGTAAAACGTTTTAACACAAAGATTATTTGCAACGAAATTACTATATTTTTTAACCAAATTTGTCAAATTTATGTAAAAGATTTATTTTAAAATCTGAATTTGATTAATTACTTAGTTTTTCCCAGTGAAAATAATAAGAATGTTTTCTACTAACTACAGTGTGAATTGAGGTTATAGCCCAACTCGGTCAAGGCAGAAGTTTTCGCAATTCTGGATATATTTAAGATTGTCTAACTACCCTCATCAATAGATTGTTAATATAATGCCCCATAGCGAAGAAAAGGGGGTGCGGCTATAACGCTGACCTATTCGGCATTTGGGATTTTTCGTTTTTTCGCAATTTCGCAAAATTGATTCAACTACTTGCAAATCTTCTTTGACCAAAAGTTGTAATCTGCAAAGAGATATACTGTGTGTAAATTTGTAGATCCAGCTTCTTTTGGTTCCAGAAATAAAACGAAAGGATAAACGAGTGCGGCTTTAATCTCAATTCACACTGTATATCCGTTCTTTTTTTCAAAGTAAAATAATATTGCTTAAAAATAAAGACATCTTTAAAATAATCTTAAATAAGAACTTGTTCTCGTCCTAGAAAGGAAGAAACAGGTTTATCGTGTATGTTGTTGTGGTAAAGTTGGGGAACAGAGCTTGGGAACATACGGAAACGACTAGTTTTGAAGATAAAACCGAAGTAAAAATAGAACCAATAGTTATTTGTGCTACAAGGGTGTAAAGTTAAAATGTTTTTAACGAGTGTGAAACATTCAAGCTTAAGGCGAGTGGTTCATCGTTTCCGAGTTAGAAAATAGGACTTTACATCCGACATAACGTTTTTTTTTGCACTCCACTCATGACCACTGAAATTTTTATAATTTCACATTAAATTTCATTATTCATTAATTTAAAAATTGACATGTTTCACAAATGTTTCAAGTGTAATCTTAACTTGTAAAGTTACCGTTAACGATTGGAATTCCTTTTAACTACTTGGTCATAACGCAAATGTCTATTAGATTGTGACATGGAACATTTGTTTGCTTTAATTTATGTAAAATAAATCCATTTAAAGCAATATAAGGCTATTACTTTAATTTACTTACATTACAGTTAAGCATAATTATCTCTGATATGTTCGTAATGTGCCAAAAATCGAACAAAAATAACCAAATTATATGCAGATGGCTGTTCAAACGGTAAGTATTAAAATTTTAAAACAGGAAACGATAATAAATTTGCATAATCACGGTCCTATGGCCTAGCCAAGACCAATATTTTGTGTAGTTTAAGGGCAACAATGGTTTTTTGTAAATTAAAATACCTATTTGAGGAACTAGATAAGCCCTTACGATTATTAATAAAGAAGAGAAATATTTAATAGAAATGTTTTAATAAGCTTAAAATTGTGTTTCATAAAATCTATTGACCCATCAATTAATTGAAACATAACTGCGGTTAAGTTTTAAACCGTGAATAATCCTTAAATCAATCAATTACTGATAATGGCACATTTCCTTTGTCCTTAACAAGCCATAATCCTGTAATTATTAAATTTGATTCCAGTTTCACTCCCCCATTGAATGATTGAGTCAGACAGTCATTTGGAACGAAGGAGGCGTCGGAGCGGATCCGAAAAATCCATAATTCGTCATTATTCAATTATTTCCCTCTCTTTTCGCGCTGAAAGTGTCTCAATTCCATTAAATTGCACTGGAAACAGAGTCATTTAATATTCTTTTTCACAATTTCGCCGAATTTATGCATTATTTATGGCCAAATGGATTTATTGCCAGAGTAAGAAACTGAGCGAAACTTAATGGAAACATTTCGCACTTTGTCGCGTCGAAATTGGAATTAGCGAGACTTTTATTATTTTATCACCCAAATAGAGGGTAAAGGATCATTGAATATTAACGATGTTTTATGAATTTTTAAAGATCTACAACCAAGAAGAAGTAATATTTGAAAAATAGTCAATTTCCTTTGAAGTTTTCAGTTTTTGGGCAATTGTTTTTTGTTCGAGGAAATTTAAAATTATTGAAACATAAAAATTTGAAAAACAAAATATTTTGATTATTTGCAAATTAGTATCTATAACTCTTTTTTTGTAGATAAAATATACTTATGGTTAACAAATTTCACCGGGGACGTTAGCTTTTCATTCGCCGATTTTTTAGACCACATCGATCGGAAATCTCAAATGGTTTCTGAAAATCTTATTAATTTATATTTCTATTAGAAATGCAAATTATACATGTTTTGCAGTAGATAATGCTAAACAAATTGCAATAATATAAGCCAACAATAATTTACTTATTTTTCAGAGGATAGATTTCAAATCATTACTTTTATATATTTAAATAAATAATGCTTTTGCGTATTAAATCTTAAATTTTAAAGTACTTGAAATAAGTAAATTTTATAAAATAAAACTTTGCTTCAAATCATCTATATGGAAATACATCTCCAGCAATTATTAATTTTCCCAAATCTGTGCTATAATTACCAATAAATAAATTAAAGAAAAGAAAACATTCAAATTAAATTGGAATAATTTTATAATCATTTACGACTGAAATTAGTTAAAATTTATTTAATTCGAATTAACTTATATATTATTCATTTTTTAGAAATCGTTAAACTATATTTTATTAAAGTACATATAAAAATGAATTCGAAAAACAGACGCTAACAAAAGTAACAAAACTGTTTTCCTTTCAATGAAGCTGTTACTGAATAAGTCAAAAATTGGGAAAAACAAATTTTATTGGCATTCTATCAAAAGCTCGAACGATATAAAATCGGTCTGTTTATTTGTATTTAGCGAAGAAATTCGCAGCAAAGTCAGTGAAAAAGGGCTATTTCCTATTTGGCAAATAATCGCCTCAGACATCGACAAAACGATTCCAAACGAATTTATTATGCCAAAGGAATAAAATTTTATTTCCCTTCAAGAATATTTTAACGATAATCTGGCCAATGAAGTCGTCGGCGCCTCGCTTGTAAACTCCTCATTTTGCACCACAGTACAGTCAGTTCATGAAGTATTTGACCTTTATTTAGATGGACAATCAAATCTTTGTGTAATATTTATTATTCAAATTTTTAAAATAAATGAGAAATATTATTATGTGACCCTTAATATTAAAAAAATTTGAAAAATCGTTTTAAGTTTTTATAGAATTTTTTTTATTTATTTTCTAGAACTAACTAATGTAAACGAATATTAAGATAATTCAATGCTAAAAAAATAATTGTTTTAATTTATATAGCTTAAAACTAGTTCAATACATGCGCTACATTTAATCGTTTTAAGACAAGTGACTTTGATTTTTATTTTAATTGATATGTGGAAGTGTATAAATCTATTCGCTGATCTTTTTGGCCGAACAAAAGACGTTATCATTGACCATCGCCTGGACCATAAATCAAAAGTCTAGGTTTATTCCAGATAATTAAAAAAACGACTGATTTTCCCCATATACGTATAAAAATAGTGTTCCATAATTTTACATCTGGTTACTAACATTCTCTCAATGCGGCAACAAGGGATCGGTTTTGGTAAAGATTTGAAATTGGAATGATTATTCATTGTTTAATATACATTTAGTGTTTTGTCACGCATGTTTTCTCCACTAATCTATTTTTAATTTATTTAATTACCGAAAACTATTCAATTTGTCGTTATTAAAGTAAAGTCTTAAAATATCACAAAACTTTAAAATTAAATTATCCTTATCAGGATTATTTTGAAGTAAGTAGTTATTCTGAACAACATTCTAGAGAAATAGGTGAAAATTATTGTTAATTTTTAGAATTTTATTCAAACGATCAACGGAGTTCATGTAAATTGTTCCCGTTTCCAAAACGATTGTTCCTAGCTTTATTAAATTCAATATGGGGTCCAGTTATATGATGTGTTACAATAATCAATTGGCTATTTAAATTAAAATAATAGATAAAAAGAAAAACCTGAATAACCCAAATTTATTAATGATTTTAAACAACAAAAATATAATATAGCTATATTATAATGTAAATTATTTAAAACAATATAGTAATACCTTCTACTAAAATGCCGAATTCTTACAGGACTGACTGTATTTCGAAACATGTATATTTTCACCCACACAAACGAAAATACACAAATGGAGGGAAATTCAGCAAAACAGGATAATTTATTCCATGAGCAAATAACAATAATTTGTTTTGAACGGAAATTCGATTTAATTTTTATCCTATTGCGACCGGAAGCGACGATTCTGTCCTGAATTTCGGTCTGCTCTTTTATTGTGGCTGTGTTATCAATGCCATGGACCAAATAATAAAGAACGATTAGTCATCGTTTTAGAGGAAGGAAAAGAATAATATCCCAATTTTGTAATGAATTCATATTTAAATTCAACCGGAATCAGTTTGTGTGGTTTAGCAAATCCAATGAATGAACAGAAGAGCAACAAAACATGTTTATGATTTGAATTTGGGATTTTAAAGTGGGGAACATAAAATTAGCAAATTTAAATAAAAGAATTTTGTAAATATGATTGTTCGAAGTGTTTAAGATAAATAGCTTTAATAATTTTGTTTATTGCGTATGGTCTGTCTCCTTAAAATTGGACAAAATAGTTGTTGTCTTCTCTTTTAGTGTAAAATAAGAAAATTAATTATTTTAAACCATTTTTCAAAACGTTTTCTTGATATTTTACATTTTTAATGATGTTTTACGAATAGTTTTCTTCAATAGTATTTACGAACATATCTATTTAGGTTGAGAATATACTGATCCACCTCTAAAATAAAATTCGTTTTCTTTGCACTCAATAATCTTCATATTTAAGATACAGTGGGAATTGAGGTTATAGCCGCAATCGTTTATCCTTGATATCTCTTGAACCAAAAGAAGCTGGATCTTCAAATTTACACACAGTATATCTCTTTACAGATTACAACNATACTGATCCACCTCTAAAATAAAATTCGTTTTCTTTGCACTCAATAATCTTCATATTTAAGATACAGTGGGAATTGAGGTTATAGCCGCAATCGTTTATCC
>JXOV01020754.1:3889-22169 GCA_001014945.1 Clogmia albipunctata
GACTTGTTCTTCTTATTCTATTCTGAAGAATGAAACATCAAAATGTTTCATCAAATTTAAGTCACGATATAAATAGATAATAAATAAATTAGCAATGACGTCATGTTTCTGAATAAACTTGAAATTATATCAAATTTAAATTCTAAATATCATTTAATATGATCAGTATTAAAAAAATATATTTAAATTAAATTTCATTTAGGGCAGTTTCTGTAAATTATTGACAGAAGTCATTCAAAGTTATGTTTCACTGTTTCCCATATAAATATTTAACTAGTTTTTGTGCTATTTTACAAATGAAAATTGGGAAAAATAGCATTCGTTTCTCGACGTTTAATTCAGTTTTCTCGAAGGAAGCTTTTCGCGTCGTCGACTTCGTCACCTAGCGGAAACAGCCTTGCTTCTTGAAAACCGAAACTTAAAGCGTCTTGAAACGAAAATAATTATTTCCAAACAGACATTCGTCTTGGAGTCTCGATCGCGGGCTGATGTCACACGAAGATCCTCATTCACTACGCCTATCCATTTTCTTCGTAGTGTGTATTGTGTAACATTTGTTCTTTCTTCTCATTAGGGTTAAAATTGGGCCTGGAATTATTTTAGTTCGAAAAAACCGAGGGAGAAGAACAAAAATTACACAACATAGCCCCTGGAAAGGGGTTTTGACCTTGGTTTTCACACAAAACAAACAACCGTTTTTGGACTTGAAGGGTTTTTATTCAACTGTCAAACTAATATCTACAAAGTGGATTTGTCAAAATGTTGACGTTCATTTATTATTTCAACACTGAAGAAAAATTACCGACATTTATATAATCATAAATCCTTAGATTTAACAATAAATATCACCACTTCAAAATTAGTAGAGCTTTACTGCCCTAGTGCGTGGTGTTAAATGGAGTGTACAATTTTGTTATATCCCATCTTAATGGTCTTTAAGGATAATCTAAAAATTATTATTTGTAATATAATAGCGATAGGAAAAATGTAGATAGGGCCAACGTCACTTAACAAAGAGGTCAGGAACTTTTTTTGAAAGATTATGAAACGTTATTAACTGAAAATGTATTTTATACATTTGATGCGTTCAAAGTAAGCTTTTGTTCACTAATAGCATCCATTCAAAATGAGTTTTTCTTCTCTAGGGAGACAAAAAACAAAAATTGTTACTTTGTCTCACGCTCACGTACTACTATAATAAAATAATGTACTTAGATTTTTTGTTAAAATTTTTGAGATTTTTCGAATCAAAGACACTAGATTACAAATGTATAAAATTATGTGTACTCTACGGGTTCAATTGAATTTTTTCATTCGAATTTTTTGTCAACCTCAGCAAGCATCGGTTGACAACTGAAATTCTCAGTGAACAAAATATCACTTTGAACCCTAAGTGTACAAATAACTATTAAAAATTTTCATGCCGAAGTTTTAACTAAAGGCTGAAATATCAGGAGGGGGTATAACCATTCATAGTGTTTAACATATATAATAGAGTTTTGGGATTAGAATTTAATAGACATTTTAAAATTGGAGGCGATTTATGAACACCTTTTCAATATTAACGAAAGAACTTAATTTAAAGTAATAAATTATTTTCCAGCTCTTTGGGCTCCATCAAGTCTAATGACTTCACCATTCAAATAGCAATTCTCAACAATACTTTCACATAAGTGAGCAAATTCATCAGGGATTCCCACTCGTTTGGGAAATGGGACTTCATTCATGTAATTCCGAACGTCTTCATCTGATAGCACACCCATCATTGGTGTATTCATGATTCCAGGAGCGATGGCCATAACTCTGATTCCATGAGCTCCCAATTCCCTTGCCAAAGAAAGGGTTAATCCAACGATCGCTGATTTAGACGAGGCATAAGCTGAAAGGAGACTACAGCCATCGTAAGCAACAATTGAAGCTGTGTTGATGATAACTCCCCTCTGACCATTAGAATCTGGTTGATTTTCAACCATCAAGTCTACAGCAGAACAAATAACGTTATAGGTCCCAAAGACATTAACATCGTAAATTTTTTTGAATACATTCAAAGAACCAGCTGTTTTTGTTTGTGGATTGTAAAGTTTTTTGTAGATTACGATTCCCGCGCAATTGATTAAAACGTCCAAACGACCGAAAGTCTTTTTGATTTGTTCTATTGCTTCTTTTACTTGTGACTCTGAAGTAATCTGGAAATGAATAAAACTCAATATTAAATTGATATTAATAGCAAAAACTATACATCACATGGAATAAAAAGCACGTCATTCCCCAGTTTTTTAGCGATCTCCGCTCCATTAGAAGATTGAAGGTCACATATTACCACTTTCCTCCCGGCTTTAAGAAATCTATTAACTGCGCCCAGACCTAATCCAGAAGCTCCTCCAGTTACAAGAACTACAGATTGCTAAAAGAACAAAAGCTTTACAGAAACTACAAAAATATAAACTTTTTTCTACCATTTTATCTAAATACACAAGTTTTATTTCAAGTTTTCTGGAAACGTGGATTTGAAATTGCCAAATTTATACAACAACATCAATGTCAAGAGAACTTATATCAGCACGATATCGCACATTCAAATTTAAATTGGTCGTGTTGGTGATCATCATAGCCTAATCGTTTAGAGTTTATGAGACTATTGAGCTCGGTTTGAAATGTACATCAGTTTTGATATCGGTTTAACAAGTTCTATTGACACTTACAATCTTACAAGTGAATAGGCGACCCTCTTTTCTTTGTAATACACTTTGAAAGAAATTGAAGCAATTCGTTATTGAGTCTCTTTTAGAACATCGTGCAGTTCTTTGGTACATTCACCGTGCGGATAGTATTTGAATACAGTTTAATTTTTGATTAATCACTTTTGGTTTTTCTTGAATTTAAAAGAGTTAATTAAAAATTACACCTTGAGTGGGTCAATTTCATTTGATAACCAAAACAATATCTTTCAATGTAATGTAGATTTTATTTAGAATCACACTAGCTGACCCGACAAACTTCCTCTGGTCCTTTTCATTATTTCCAGAAAAGATGAATAGTAAATAGTTATGTATATTTTCCCAATTTTGATATAAAAGGTACAGGTTTTCATTTATTTATGCTTCAATAAAAAGTGAAACTTTTCTAAATGAAACATAATAATCATCACGGCTTGAAAATCTGAATGGAAACAGGCATGAAAAATGTACTATAGAAATGAAAACATCCAACTTCATTCACAAATACAACTTATCATTCCACTTCTTCTTCTTATTCTAGTCTGAAGAATGAATGTTTCATTGTATGTTTATATTTTGTTGTTGTATATACAAGTTTGGTTTGAAAAAAGGCGGTTGTTGAATTAAAACGCCACAATTTTGTTTAAATTGAATAATTTAATTGTTTTTATATTGTTAAACTTAGAACTGATCTGTATATATATATATAATCTGAAAAGTTCACTTTTGATGAACATTGGGGTATATATTTATGATTTTTTTCTTCAGGGTTTACACAAACAACAACAAAATGTTTCATGAAATGTTGTTTCTATTTTTTAAAACTACAAAAAAGCCCTCAGAGTATCAAAGTTATGTTTCCCATATAAATATTTAGTTAGTTTTAATTAGTTTTTGTGCTATTCTACATATGGAAATTGGGAAAAATAACATTCGTTTCTCGACGTTTAATTCATTTTTCTCGAAGGAAGCTATTCGCGTCGTCGACTTCGTCTCCTAGCGGAAACAGCCTTCCTTCTTGAAAACCGAAACTTAAAGCGTCTTGAAACGAAAATAACTATTTTAGTAATTTATTGGGGATCAATTAATGCTCTAAATATGTATTTGTAAATGAATGTACGTATATGTGCGTATGAACGAATGAATGTTTAGGTAGAGTAAAACCTTTGAAAGTTTTTTCATTCTCCTCGCCAGGAGCCCAAACAGCTATTACAAAGGTGATTTCCTATTATAATTAAATAATAAACGATTACGGAACTGAAAATTTTTTAGTGTAGCTGTTGATGAATTCGTATCAACGATCAAGAGTTTTTCGTTAAAATGTACCTTCTGGAAGATCTAAATAGATAGCTACTGTTCCTGTTCATTAATTGGGATACGCAAAATTGCATTAAAATCGTTTCAGAGGTTAAAATTGTGCGGAATCAAATTTGTGGTAGAGAAACTTTCAGAATGTTGCCTTTGGTGATAATTGTTTGTCGCGAGCAAGTGTTTTTGATCGGTACAAATTATTTAAAGAGAGCCGAGAACGCGTTGACGACAAACCACGTCTAGGACGGCCATCAATATTAACTGATGATCAACACGTCGATAAAATCAAGGAATTGGTGATTGAGAATCGACGATTAACAGTCAGAGACCTTACTCGCATCGTTTGAATATCGGAAGGATCGTGTGACTTCTAGCTATTCAGCAAACTCAAACGACCGCTCCGGGTAAACCGTTTTGAGTCAATTGAAGAGATTAAACGTGAATCGCCACGCGCATTGAAGGCTATTCCGGGAATTGACTTTAACATCTGTTCTGAGGATTGGAAAAATCTAATCTATTTCGTCCGGGACGAAGAATAAAATAAGAATCTTGAAATTACAAACAGGGTTTTTCTATTTTTACTCACATTAGTATAAGTATCATTTATATGCATGCATCCTGTTGCAAGTATTTGATTACAATCATTTCATCAAATCCAACCATCAATAATATCTTCAGCACTTTCAATAATATGGCAAAATTCTTTGGATATTGGGTTAAGGGATTTATTGAGAGTATAAGTGTGTTCAAATTTTTATATTGGATTAATCACAGCTTAGACTTAAAATCTGAAAGGCAAATAAAAGGTGCGGTACCATTTCAGTCCTTGCAAAAACTTTGAATTTATTTGAATATACTTTTATTTTTGGTTAATTATTTTTGCTTTCTTCGTGTTTTTAAAAAAGTTAATTATTAGAAATCAATAAAATTCTTTTCTTTTTAAATATTTTATTATTAAAAATGAATTTATTTGATTAAATATTACGGTTATAAAAATTTTGTGTAATCAAAATGCAGAATTTTACAATGTTAGTTTACTGATTTCAAAATATTGGCAACGATTGGTATATAAATATTATTTTCCCATTTTTAAATTAGCAGCAACTCTTTGGGCTCCATCAAGTCTGATGACTTCACCATTCAAATAGTAATTCTCAACGATACTTTCGCATAGATGAGCAAATTCATCAGGGTCACCCAATCGCTTAGGAAATGGGGATTCACTCAAGTATTCTTTGAGCGCTTCTTCTGAAATTGAAACGGCCAATGGTGTGTTCATACTTCCAGGAGCGATGGCCATAACTCTGATTCCAAGGGATCCAAACTCCCTGGCCAAAGGAAGGGTTAATCCATTAATTGCGGACTTAGATGATGCATAAGCTGAGGCAAATAGGCAACCATCGTAACCAGCAATTGAAGATGTGTTGATGATAACCCCTCTCTGACCATTGGAATCGGGCTGATTTTCAGCCATTAGAGCAACAGCAGAACAAATGACGTTGTATGTCCCGAAGACATTGATTTCGTAAATCTTTTTGAAAAAATCCAAAGAACCTAAGGTTTTAGTTTCAGCATTGTAGACTGGATTGAAGCCAATGATTCCTGCACAATTGACCACAACGTCCAAACGACCAAAAGCCTTTTTGGTTTGTTGTACTGCTTCTTTTACTTGTGATTCAGATGTAACCTGAAAATAAATTAAATTAAATTTAAAACCAAATAGTAATGAGAACATTTTTTACATACATCACAAGGAATAAAAAGGACATCATTTCCCAGATTGTTGGCAATCTCCGCTCCATTAGAAGATTCAAGATCACAAATTACTACTTTCCTCCCGGTTTTATGAAATCTATTAACTGCGCCCAGACCTAATCCAGAAGCTCCTCCAGTTACAAGAACTACGGATTGCTAAAAGAAGAAAAGCGTTGAAGTAAATGTAGCTTAAATATTTTCATCCTTGCTTGTACCATTTTAGTTAATTTCACAAAAACAGTAAGATGCCAGAAATAATAACCCAAACGGTTGAGTTTATAGGAGCTACTGAACTCGTCTTGAAGATTAAAGCAATTTTGATAAGGTTTTATCAAGTGCTCTTGATAATTGCAGTCTCATTTGTTATCTAATGAGAGATATTTTTATGAGCTTTCATTTTAATTGCATTAACATGATAGATAAAAAATAAACAAAAATTGATTGTTTTGCTGTATATTAAATTATTATCACAGCCGTACTTCATTTACATCTTGATACGTTCGTAATTTTGAACCTTATTGATAGTTTACACCAAAACCTTTACGGCTAAACAAGTTTTTGCGAATAATGTCATTTCCAATATAATAAATATATCAAACTGCATTGAAAGAGGAAATTATTCTGAATTGATTACCATTATTCTCAAAAACCTGTATTCGGTTTGAACAAACAAGAGAACAATAGAAGGCCATAAAGGTTTTGGTGTAAACTGGCCATTACTGTTTTAAATTGTCTTACTTACCGATCTTATCCCATAAAGAACAATTATTCATTTGGGAGTTTTAGGCAGTAATCTGTTATGTATTAATATTAGGAATACGTTTTCTGAACATTTTTTTTAAAATTTTCGAAGTAATATATTTTTAAAAAAGTCTTATTTCTATTCCTAATTGAATTAAATTAATATTAAAACTGAATTTCTAGTACAGATCACCCTTACAACAACTGTTTTGACTAAAATTCAAAACGGTATCTACTTCTTTAACATTTTATTATTTAAAATACACAAGATAGAGACATTAACAGCAAATTAAATTTGAATTAAGATTTTCAGGACTTTGTTAAGACGTTTAACGGTGGAATATAAAAATTTAAATAGAGCTAAATATTTTCTGTAGTGCAACGTTGCACTTGAAAAACGCTTTGACGTCAATACATTTTTTACTTATGAAAATGACATCAATTATTTTAGCCGTTATTTATTGAAATGGTACATCAACGGAAACTATTCTTTGATGTAGAAAAAGTAGCAAATACGTAGTAGTTTATGCGGGAAATAATAATAATGTAAAACGGTCGAACGAAAAAATGAAACGAAACGGTGGGTTCCCTCTCACACCTATCTACTGTCCCCCTTGCTCCTAAGTGGTGCGAAAATGGTGTGCGAGGGGGACAGTAAATGAGAAAACGAAATGTTGAAAATTTGAAAAAACGGTCAACCAAAAACCCGTTAAGCTTTCAGTCCCAAAAAGCAGCTTTTGATAAAAAACAACAACATTTCGCGTGAGTGTGTGTGTGTCGTCGGTAACTATAGGTGCGAGGAGCACTGGGATTCGGAAAAAACGGAATGGAAGATGTGTTCAAATTGTTCAAATTTCGCCTGTTAAACGGTGACATATTTTTTTGTATGTACTGAATTTTCATTCAGAAAGCTTTCAGCAGTAGTCGTTCCCGAAAAAACAACAACATTCGTGTCTGTCGTCGGTAACGGATGTGCTTCGTTTGCATAGATTAAGGGTGGTGTTTTTTTTTAAAAAACAAAAACAGTTGAAGGATATAATAAAATAAAATCAGTTAGTGTATTAACTAATTTAATTGTAAATTAATATAAGAGTTAAAATATAAGCTTAAAATTAAAATCGATAATTTTGTATATTCTATACATTTGCAATGTTTATATCAGTGTATTAATAATACGATAAGGTGATTTGATTCAATAAAACAAAAGTGCAAGTGTTTTTGTTTTTCAAGGTGAAGGATGTTTAAATATCGCTAATAATAATAAATAGAATATAAAATAAACACACCAGTTTCTCTCGTTCATTCATTTTTGGCAAATCGTTACACCCACGTAAGGGGGGAAATCACCTGTGTAAATGCTTATTTTCGGTTTTCTGAATCTCTGAAAACACATCACACAGGCTGTCACAGAGTGGAGGAATATTAAAGTGCAATTTGATTTTAATCTAAGGAGTCTGCTGTTTTACTAAAACGTGTGGAGTGTTTCTTCTCTTCTATTTATGTTATTATTATATTCCTTGGTATATCTCTCTTGTTGTTGTGTGCGGGCGTGGGTGAAATGCGGCTGTTGCGAAAGTTTGCCAAATAATTGCTGATGTTATCATCAGAGTGCCCATATAACACAGAGAAAAGTCTCTCGGAAAAGTCGAAATAATAAAATAACAAAAATGCCCTGTCAGTGTCATTTCAATACAATAGTAGGCTTTGAGTTGTGGTGAAAATTGTGTCTATTTGTGTGTTTAAATATAGATCAATGTGCATCAATAATGAGAGCAATCCTCTGGATTATCAGCAGCCAGCCCCCCATAATAATCGACCAATTTTCCAATAATTGAGACCGATAAATATCTGGATTATTGGATCTCCTCTCTGTATACGAGTGTGTATACAGAAATCATCGGCTACTACGTTCCCTCCCCAGATGCATCACATTTCAATTCAAGGCTAAATCAATAAGTCCTCAGATCGAATAAATTAAAGCCCCGGTGAGTGAATTGAATTTGTATTATACAATATATCCACATACGCAGAAAACGACGAGTAAAATTGAATTCAATGGAGCAGTGAATTTATTATTTGTCACAAAAGTCACTTTTAGACCTTTTCTGAACCTCGTGTGCGCATTTTATAATTTAGTACTAATAAATTACCGTTTTAATTGTCCAAAGGCCGCCCAAAGTTCAATTGTCTTTAATGTGATTAAAAGCATCTATCTCTGTGTACGAGTAGAAGAATCACAACATTCGCAATGATATAGAAAAGTGAGACGATAAATTTTGTAAAGTGAAACTGTTTATCTGGAAATTGAATTAAATTGAGGAGTGGTGTTGTTTTTATTCACGAACTATATAAATATTAATTTGATTACACTACGTTTTACGATTTTATAGAGCTTTTGTACCACTTTATTGTTTATTGCTATTGTTGCTGAACGTTGATAATGTTATTACATTTTTTATCAGCAAAAGAATGTATTCGAAATGGATTTTAAACCTATTTAAATTTCTGATATAGTTATTGATTTAAATGTCTAAGATAGTGATTATTCAAATTATAATTGTTCAAAGCAATTAAGTTGTTAGGAATTACGTTTCCGGGTGAACATGGAAGATAAAATAATTTATCATAATTTTAAAGCTTAAGTGATTTCTATAAAACAGCTCTTGATACCTTGAAAACATATTATCATCTAAAATTCAAATTTGTTATATCAGAGCACAGTTTAGTTATTTAATGATTTGTATTTATAATATTTTATTTTTAAATTCGAACAAAAAGTAATGGCTTAATTTGCAGTTTTGCTCGTTATCTGTATAAATATTTTTAATTGACTTTACTCAAATAATTAAAACAAATTTACATATTATTTCATACTTATTCATATGAATGTGTGAATTAATACATTAGTTATTGGTTGGTGGGTGCAAAACCCGCTCGGGGATTATAGGTGTGAATCAGATAATTGTCCAGATGCACGAAAACATGTCATTAGGTGTATAGTGGAGAACCATACGCCCATCTATTTAATTCACCTTAGTCCTCCCTGCCTAACAGCATTTCTGAACCTAACTAACTTATTGCTATCAATATTGTAGTTTGAATTAATACAATACTATTATAAATATTCTTAATATCAAATATGTATAATACATTAGTATAAAAATTGTTCAACCAATGTTAATTTTAATAATTGTGCTAATATCAATATCAATATATTTTAGTTCTTTTTTTCTTTCGAAAATTATTTTTAAATGTGTTTGTGACTGGAATTTCATACAAATTTCATAGTCTAATTCAAAATCAATCTTAGTAACCAACTTGCTTCATTCACAGAATCGACAATTTGTACGCATTTGTTTACAACGAAATGTCGTCTTAAAAGTACATTTGTTTTACAATTTGAAATTTTGTCCTTAATATACGATTGAAAGAGGATGCTGAAGATGTGGCCTCAATAAAATAATGTTTCATTATCAGATTTAGTAGTACACCTTTTTTAAATTTGAATTTTAACAAAATTTGAATTTTAAACTATNGTCTTAAAAGTACATTTGTTTTACAATTTGAAATTTTGTCCTTAATATACGATTGAAAGAGGATGCTGAAGATGTGGCCTCAATAAAATAATGTTTCATTATCAGATTTAGTAGTACACCTTTTTTAAATTTGAATTTTAACAAAATTTGAATTTTAAACTATTGATTTGCATAATAGTATTTGTACCGTGTGAAAATATAATATTGTTTAGGCCAAATTTGGTCGTTTCGCTTATTATTAAATACATGTTTATATGATTGTCCAAATTAATTTAAATTAAAGATCAAATTAATACTAAAACCACTAAGTTCTTACGTAATTGTGCAAATATTGACAATTCAATAAGAATAAATTAGTTAGCCTAGTTAGCATAATTTAACCATTTTAATTTTTTTTCTCTTTATAATATGTTTCTAATATTCATAACTCAGTATATACCTTAGAATACCTTAAAAAAAATAATACCTAAAATAAGTGTAGTGGCGCCAAATGAATAAAATTATATAAAATGTAATAAACTGTACATATTGTGATTAATAAACATTTTTCTATCTATCTTTCTATCTTATATTATTGTGTGAATAAATATAAAATATCTTAATATGAAATATGTAGTATAAAAATTGTTTATGAAAAGTTTATTTTTATTATGTATTTTTTGTTTGTAAAATAGTTTCAAATTCTTGAAAGTAAAACTAGTCTATAAACTAGTATTTATCATCTTCTCTCTAACATTCTAGTCATTTCAAAAATGTTTTGTTATGCAACTTTGTTAGCATTTTAACTTTTAGAAAATGTCATATTTACGCTTGGTTTGAAACGAATTTTTTACTGAAGATTTTCTGTTTTGATATTTTTCCTATTTTATTGTATCAGCTTAAAAGTTTGCGTTTTTATTGACTGAAGGAAAAAAAGCGACGATGAATACCAATGCTTATAATTACGTTAAATCGCCAATTAGTTGTATGTATTTGAGAAGTGGACAGACTCTTAATTGCACAAATGACACGATGATTATTATCATCAAAAAGACTAGACACCTTAAATTAAGTGACACTTTAACAAGGTATATTCTTCCTCTCAAGTGATCACCTTCTTTAATTTTTATCTACTCACTTGAATCTCTAATTAACTGCCTCGTCAAAAATTTGAAAGTGGCTCAGATTAGAAGCATTCCATGCCATCGCATAGAGCGCATATCAAATTGGACGGGCTTTAGTTGCGATGATCTTCAAAAGGTCGTTTGCCGCATTTTTGCATAATAATAAAATTAATTTTGTACGCGAAAATGTCGAGGCCGATGCTTTGGAAATAGTGTGTACAGTATATTTGCCGGAATTTGCTGATTTATTAGAGGCGATATATAATTTTGGATCATTTGCAGTATAATTTATTATCGCGACTCACTGACCTAACAAACGTAGAAGTGGTTCAGATACATCTGCTAAATATTAATTGGACGAAAGTGGTCGGTTTGTCAGACTACTGCTGGCCAAATAGCGAATCCCCAGTGCCTTGGAATAATTGCCTGGCTGTTGAAACTAATGAATTATTTAGATCACTGCCGTTGTCG
Organism: Clogmia albipunctata; assembly: GCA_001014945.1. NCBI lineage: Eukaryota > Metazoa > Arthropoda > Insecta > Diptera > Psychodidae > Clogmia > Clogmia albipunctata. The sequence continues at coordinate 15,524 of JXOV01020754.1, forward strand.
GACAAGTCACGGAAAAGAACAATAGTACCCCAGAAGACATGACAACCTCGTGATAATAAAATTAACGTTTTTTCAACAAGTGCCAATAGTTTGATAAATTTGCTTTTGTATTATCGTGGAGATTATTAATGTGTTTATCACTTTGGGTCTTAATTATAATTTGATTTGCAATTACACTGCTTTTTAGATTGGAAAGATGGAATTCTTATATGCAAAATGTTGTTAATATCTGAAGTATTCAGTAATTTGAATATCGATCATAATTTCGACTTTCTTTGATACTAGGAAAATTACTTGAGAAAATGTTCAAATCTCTCTAAACAATATTGTTTCACGTGTGTTTCTTTCAACTTGTTGTAAACTGAAAGTGTTAAAGTGAGAAATCTGAATTTATTTTTACTCAAAACCCAATATTGATCCAGACATGTGAACAACTTTTTAATGAGTCGACTTTCCGTACACATGATTGAATTTAGCGTTAGTGTTTTGCTTTAAAAAAATGATTACCTCATGATGTAATCGCCCAAAATTGCAAATATGGTTTTAGCAAATTGTTGTTTTAAAAAATCTCAGCTGCTGTCTACAACTCTCGCTAAACAATCAGAATATTGCGTCTTTCAATGAGCTCTGGAACATGATGTCATCACTGTTGAACTGTGTTGAATGGATCTCTATGAAGTTCAGAGCAAATTGTACATTTAGTGAAGTGAAGCGTGTTGAAATTGAATTATTCGCCCATAATTCTATTGATATCAAAATCAGTTGGAGAGGTCGAGGTTTGGATTTTGTTGGGTTACAATTTGGCTCTCGGTCTCTCTGTGCATTACATTATCGTCGTGGGATACACATATTGGTTTAATTGGCGTGTGTATTATTAATATATATTGGCCAATTACTGCAAAAGAGCAGAGCAGAATTGGTAACACTAAACCCAACTACTACCCAATTGAGAGCTAATAATATCCCCCAAGTGCTCGACTTTGTTGCGTTTAGAGGTTTGGTTGGAGTTAGGTTTGCCAGCTTTTAAAATTTAAATAGGGTACTTTACACAAATTAAATATTTATGTTTTGCAACAATGAAATTATTTTACAAAACTCCATAATTCGCAATTGAAACGAAGTGAATCTCATTTCATCACCGAGTGTTGAAATGAATTTCATGTTATGTGTTGTGTTTACTTTTATATGAAAAGATTTGGTACTTGGTAGATTGGGCACAGAACCCGCGGGGTATTATAGCCCTTATTCATATATAAATATATGAATAAAATCATTGTAACGATACACGATAACGCATCAACAGTTGTATGGTGGATAGCAATACACGTCCCTCCTCGTATATCGCCCTAGCTCTCCCTTCCTATCAGAATTGCTAGCCCTATCGTTTTAAATATATAATATAAGTTAAAAATTATTTTTATGTTAATAATGATGGGATAGTATAAATATTAGGCTCGTCATTCGGACCTATACTGCCCGCACACTAGGGCAGTATAGGCCCTTCAGGAGAGGTTCAATGTTAGTAATTTGGACAGTTAATATGATGGTATTTGATAAAACTGTAATTAATAAATACTTAAATATAAAAATAAAATTAAAAATTAGCTTCGATAAATATAAGAAATATACGAGGAATTCAGATTCAGATGCTCCAAATCTTAACACACTTAGCACTCCAGACCAGATCCGTCGGCCCCCATCATTCCAATTAATATCTTTTATCTTCGTAATTATTTTCCAAGCAGGCGGTGAAAAATTGTTGTTCTCAGTTCGGCAAAGGCAGAAAAAATTTTGTTTCCAATTTTCGAATATAATAACTAAATTAAAAGGCGTTTCTATTATTTTAAACAATGTAAATCACTTTTATCTATTTGCAAATACAAAATTCTGTAATATTTGTCAAAAATTACATGCTCAAAGAATATTTTAAGATTCCGCTTGAAAAAAAAAATCAACCGTCACCCAAAACGCCCGCCTACCATATAAAAAGATAGTTATTTAAAACACAATATACTGATAATAGAATATTAGCAAATGTGTTTTATACCACGTTGTTAATTAAAAGAGGAGATAAACTTATTCCAGTTTTTGGGACATCCGATACGGGCAATTAAAATTAATTTAAATTAATTAATAAATTGATATGGTCCAAGAATTTCAACTGAAGCCGTATCTATTTGAATATTAGGAAATTTACATTTTTCTTAAAGGAATATTTAACTTCTTTATTATTCATGACTATTATTAGTCTTATTTAACTAATTTAAAATATACTTATAAACACTCCATATAAAACAAATCCTGCTTTTAAGTATTTCTGAAATGATTTTTATTCAATTATTATTGTTCTTAAAGTAAAATCATGTCACATTTATTATTGACTAGCTGATCCGGCTTGATAGTTAGACTGAACCTCCTCTTTGTTAATTGATGTTGACTAAATCGTTAATTTGAGAGCTCAATTTCCAGCAAAAAAATTTACGTATTTAAATTTATTTATTGAAAAGTGTCGCCTATAATATTGTTTAATCACTTTTAATCCCTCAAAGAACATTCCGGTGCCTTTAACAAATAGTTTTAAACAAAAATTAACAAAATCGCTCAAACCGTTCTCGAGTTCTAGATAGAAAACTGTGGAAAAATTGATTTATATATAAAGATTAATGTGAAATCTGCTATATAAATTTAGTAAAGAATAAAAGAACTGGGAATCCTAGGTTAGGTACCGGAGAGATCCCCAGCCCATCCAGTTCGTGTCTCTCGTTCCATATCGCGGTTTCAGATCAGTGGGTCTCGCCTGTTGTTGGCGGATATTTCGAATCGATACTATTGGCAATCAATGGCATTCCTCTAATAACATGAGTCATTGCTTCAAATCTCTGATCAGCAGCAGCAAATACAATAAACAAATCAGACACATTGCACACGGCTTTGTGTGGGATTCAGAGTAATATCTTTGCCATACAGGGCCCAGATGTTGGTTTGCTCTTTTAGAAATCATTCATTTGTATTAGGTACGGAGAGATAATTGAATAGTTGATTACTTTATTTGGAGAAAGTGTTGGAAATGGGCTATTATTTATTACGCAAATGTTATTCTTTTCTGGAAATTGAATACAGTTGATAAGAGACTTGGTCAGGTCATTTAAGGGCATTCTTAATCGGTTTCTAAGGGTTTCACAAGTTTTCCAAACAAAAGGTCTATAGATTATTGGTCAACATATGTTAATTCAATAGTGTCATCATTTAGATTTTGTTTTCTGAAATTGAAACAAATGACTTGTTATTAAATGGGATTTGTTGAGGCGCTATAAATAAACTTTGATAGACACTCAACAACTTAAACTTAGCGTCGAACTACCTCGATTGAGATCATTTTTCATTGAAGAAACCAAAATTGATTTAAATCACTTGGTGATGATATGTGATCATTTTTCCTACGCTTCGTGTTTTTTCCTTTATTTACATGTCATTAATGGCAATTAAATCTTTATCTCACCAGTCATCAAGAGACATATGGTGGGATTTTCGGAAATCAAAACAGATAAAACTTTCTCAGGGGCATTTAAATTAAAGTCTTTTGTTGTGATAAAATTGATTAAAATATTTGCATTTAGTTAATTACTTCATTAAACTTTTTAAGTAAAATAAAGTAACTTTCATTTGAGAATAAAAGAATATTCGATAAGTTGTAATGTTTTTAATAATATTTTTTGCAGTTGTAGATTGTTTAATAATAAAAATTCCAATAATTTAACTTTTTGGAAAAAAATGTCAAACAGTCAAAATATAAAAGTGGCTAATTTTAAAACTTTTTTTTGTTGAAAAGTCACTCTTAATTTTTGGTTCCCATTTTATTGGCGGTAATATCAAATATTATTTGGACAGGTTTAAGACACTTTAGGGTTCTTTTATTAATCAGGAAATTGATCAATACTTTTTTTTTCTCGACAAAAGAGGAGAGTGAGTCAACTTTTGTCACACGTGTATTTCCAGTGTCTTTTAAGCAAATTTATATTGGCATTAAATTTATAAATGTAAATTATTCAAGCTATTTTTTTATCCCACTTAGTATTTTGTTTACAAAGTCTGTTGTCGGATTTTGAGGTTTTCGACCACCTACACAGTTTATTTAATATTATTATCGGAAATTATCTTAATTATTATATAGTGCAAATAACTATTTGGTTATTTAATCTTTTTATCACGATAAGATAATCATAATTGGATCTAGATCCAATTTAATTAAACTTAGCCGCATTGTAATTTACTGAAAGTCAAATATTTAAATTGTATATATCTTGTGGACTAATTTTGAATCCCAGCTGAGAATAAGTCCCACTCCTATAAAAGCTTCCGAAAAGGAAATTAGAAGCTGGCGGAGGAAATTTCATTATTCATCTCTTTCTCTATCTCGTTTTTCTGTCCGGCTTGGGCTAAGCTGTCTCCATCACTCACACATCAAGTCATCAAAATTGGCTGTACAGCAAAGGCAGCAGTAGCAGTTTTTTCTAATTAATATTCGTGAATCTGGGTGTTCTGTTTTGTAGCCGGGTGCTTCGTTGGCCGGAAAAACGACTGACGCCCAACAAAGTGAAAGAGGCAATTGTCCATTCTTTGTGCGGACCTCGAAATAGGGCCATTGTGCACCTATTCTATTCCATAGTAGCGATTTTTTTGGAAATAAATCAACCGACTGAAATTAATCTGAGACGATCAACAACTATATTGTCTGTACATCTTTATTAGGTCTTCTGCTTTTCTTGTCTGTAATTTTTTCTATTATATAAAAAAAAAATGTAAGACAATGCAAATTGTAGTAAAGTGGCTAATGAATGGAACAATTTATTTGTTGATGATCCACCTAGAAGTGAGGCGAGACACAATGGCAAAAGTGCACTACCGGTCTCCGTTTCTGTATACGGGTGAAAAATAATGGCAGCAAGAGTCGTCGACGACGACGACAACGATGGGGCGACGACTTGGATATAATAAGAAGTATAAAATGAATGAAGAAGATTCGACACCAGCGTTTTGTATCGGAACAAAAACGTGGGTGCTGACTGGTGAAGACTACTTATGTAATTTTCGGTGAAGAGTCCGTGATCCATTTTGGGAATTTTGTACGAAACCTCTTTATCTTTGAAAACCATCGCAGCAAGTAACTGATGTAGAAAAAAACACAACAAAATACCGAAAAGCCATTATAGCACGCACCCATAACCACCACACTCGTAAACGTGTCAAAATGTTATTTATAAAAAAAAAAGCAACATGACTATTGTTGCATAGATTATGATTAATTTATACATGCCGTTTTAGGTATGAATAATATGTGGTTAACGCGAAAATTATACCAATAAATCTCTACGCTTCTAATCACTTTCCTCGCACAACAACGTTTATTTTCCAATTCAATCAAACAAATCACTTACCATTAATCAGATTTCCATATTAATTATTTGGTTTATTGTTGAAATCCATGTTACATATTTATGTATTCAAACAAACATTGATTAGTTGTCGTGTTTTGTTAAAAGCTACGAATATAGGTATTTATTTAGAAAATGTGTATGTGCTTATGCAAAACTGATGTTCACTTAATCGTGAAGTTTTGATGGTTATTATTATATTATTAAAATGATTCAAAGGAAAAGTATTTTATAGTTGAAAATGTGTTAGAGAAATATGTTTAATATTTGCTCAATGTTAATTATTCTCTGACAATATTGTATTGAACATCTGCTTCTTTTATATGTTAAATGATAACAAAAATGAAATGCAATGGTCTCTTTTTAGTAACATTTATATAACATAACTAATAATAAATTGGTCAAACCCAGTGTCATTATGAAGTGTTCCTATACTCTATCGCACTGGGCCCAGTGCCGCTCAATTCTACCACAGTTTATTTGAATCATTTTCGATTACATAAATATCAACTTTAACTATGAAATAATTAATATCACAGAACCTGAACTTTTTTACTACGAATTTCCTAAAACTTCAAATTTTAAGATGACACTAGAAAATCTAATAACTTTCATAATATTTTCCAAAAAACAACCTACGGTTCTTCTATAGATTATACTTTAAACAAAAAAAAGGAACTCAAATAAACTATGATGACTTTTAGATTAAGCCACCCAAATTCACGCGCATTCTCTGCGCACATTTTCATGTGTACAATCTATATTTCACGCCCATTTCCATGTGCGAGTGTGCATTTCTGATAACCCTAGTTAAAACCGTTTTATCGAACTGAGTATTGCTTAATAGTTGTTTGTGCTACAAGGGTGTACAGTCAACTGATTTTTAACGAGTGAAACATTCGAGCCGAAGGCGAGTGTTTCATCGATTCCAAGTTAAAAAAAGGACTTTACACGTTTACACGTTTTTTGCATTTCACTCATGAGCACTGAAATTTTTATAATTTCATATTAAATTTCATTATTTACAAGGAAAATTTAAAAATTGATATGTTTCCCAAATGTTTCAAGTGAAATCTTAAATTGCAAAGTTGGCGTCAACGATTGGAATTCAAACTAATATAGTTTGTTTCCCCTTAACTTCTTGGTCATAAGGCAAATGCCTATTTTATTGATGCACGGAACGTTTGTTTGCTTTAATTTATGTAATAGTTATT